>JBBPMA010000027.1:10227-85867 GCA_038090075.1 Xanthoconium purpureum
ATGTCGTGCTGATGCGTCGTCAAGTACTCTTCGAATTACATGCAGGGGGAGGCCGGTGTGCAACAAAAGGCATTGTACACGGGAAACAGCGTGAAGTCGATGCATGTCAGCGTCGAAGCGAGCATGAAAAAGCTCAGGACGTCGTACGTCGACATCCTTTATGTCCACTGGTGGGATTGGGAGACTTCGATTGAGGAAGTGATGAACGGCCTTCATACGCTCGTGCAGCAAGGAAAAGTGTTGTACCTGGTACGCGTCGGAAACATCCTTGACATGATATATTTGGCGATCTTGATTCGTTCTGGCCTCTAGGGTATCTCTGATACTCCGGCATGGGTAGTTTCGCAGGCGAATCAGTACGCTCGTGATCATGGCAAGACGCCGTTCTTGATTTACCAAGGCATGTGGAATGTCATGGATCGCTCCTTCGAACGAGAGATAATTCCCATGTGCAAGACTCATGGTGTGTTCTAAACTTGAATCGGCGTTGTTTTGCGTTGATCCACAACGAAAGGCATGGCCATCGCCCCGTGGGGGTACTGGCAGGCGGAAAGCTTCGCACCGACGAGGAAGAAGAGCGCCGTTCTCAGTCCGATGAGAAAGGACGTGTGGCAATGGATCCAGAATGGAAGCGAAATGAGAATGAAAGGGCTATGAGCGCAACATTGGAGAAGGTCGCCAAAGAAGTCGGCGCTAAGCAAATCACCGCGGTCGCGATTGCATATGTCATGCAGAAGGCACCTTATGTGTTCCCAATCGTTAGTGGCCGGAAGGTGGAACACTTACAGGGTAACCTTGAGGCGCTGGAGATCATCCTCACTCTCGAGCATATCAAGTACCTAGAAAGTGTCCTTCCTTTCGACCCTGGTTTCCCGATGACGATGATCGTCAGTCCTTTCTATATCACTTTACGCTTAATTCTTACTCACCACTTTTGGTATATAGGGCGATGGCAGCGGTTACAGTTTCATGATGGATTCGGCTGCTTATTTTGAGAAGCAGCCTAGTGTTGGAGCGATCTTGCCAAACTCCACTTGAACCCGAAATTGTATGGATTATCCCAGGTATAAAGCTCTTGAGGTTTGCGTCGAATGTAGCATGTCCATGTCTCCAACGAGTGTACTTTTAGGTACCATCGTGAGATGTTGATCCATCAATGCACCACAAATGATTTCTCTCAGAGTCGGGTCTGAGCCCGATTTGCCAGTGAGATCCGAAGAGATTGACAGATGGCTTGCAGACGACCCAGACTTTTTGGAGCAAATCAGTTATCCACAACCACGGCGAAGTATGACTCGGAGTCATTGACCACCGGGCACTGCCAGTGGCCACATCCAATCAGACATTGGCTGGACGTTCAACTTGATGGTCGCATTTGATCTAGGCCTGGTGGCTTAGGGAGGTGAGTTGCTGGTAAGTACTTGTCTAATCAAGTTCGCACCTAGTAACGATCCTTGTTGATGCCAGGCCCCAGGCACAATGTGTGCTAATTTTTGAACGAGCAATTCTCACACGTAAGTAATGGACCAAGCTTGGACTTGAACCAACAACTTCAATACCCATCAGACTTCTTTCCGGCGCTAAAAAAACTTGGTAACAATCTACCTGCAATCACGTCATAGTTAGCATGAGAAGATCTTCTCGAATCGTCGATGCGTAGCAGGATTTTACCGATCCCATCGTGACTTTACAGTGGACAACGTCGGTGAACGTGGGGTTATCGCTCAGCGCTCAAGCCTCAGGAGCTCGAACTATAACGGGTGTCAATTTACACCGATATCGCATCGGTTCCCCACTGGATTACGCACATTGAGGTCACGCCGTCACGGTTACCCTACGCGGCGCGCTTCTGACCAGGGTCCACCGTGACTGCCATTGCTCTTCCGTCCCATTTTCATATAGTCAAAGTTGGGAGATGTCTCTTGTTGCGGTGGAATCGTTTCTGCAGATATCAGAGGTGAGTTCGTCTCCCCACCGTAGGCATCTCTGATGGGTCTGGTCCCGGACCCTAAAGTGCGGGATTGGTAAGAAACTCTCAGAAATTGGTCAATGCGCTCGTTGAGATGGTTGTGCGTTGACGTTGTAGTCGCTGCTGCAGCGTTGTTGGTAAGACAAGCGGAGCTACGTCTCAAATCTTCACCGACTAACAATGCTCCAGGCTTTCGACTACTGCCTCACGTTCGGACAAGAGGCAAGTTGACTGCTTTTCTCGGTTGGGTCTCGGGGCAGACTTTGATTTCTCAAAGGTCAGATGGCTGTATGGCACGAGGTGGACGGCTACGCGAGTCCACTTTACATGTTCGCGCTATCTGCCTTTTGTCGCAATTGCCATAGCGATTCCCAGTGAGTCTATTTTTTTTCGACATGGTTGAAAGATTCGAAGACCTGCCCTTTTAGCATCTCGCGTTGGACCCCCCGCGGAAGCTAACTACGTAAGGCCAATGTTCACATCGCTCGACAAGTGAGGTTTACATCTAGTGGGATTCTAGTGTGCTTCTCTTGGAGTGGCAACAAACAGTGAGCCATCTCCTCATCTGGACAAACATTTTATAACGTTTTCATCCAGTTGTGTACTACGTGTGCATCGTCCTTGCAGAGGGTGAGAAGATCGTGCCTCAAAATATGAATCTGATCCAACTCTCGAGCATAGCGATGCTTATCGTGAGGACATATGCATTCTGGAAGCGCAACAGAAGAATCCTTATCGGAATGTGTACATTTGGAGTGGTACGTGCTGCCTTTTTCGCATTGCTTCTATGTTGGTTGTCATTGCTCTACAATTAAGGTGTGTATGGTGGTCGCCATCGTTGTCTCGGAGACCAGCGTTTCGCAATCTAGCAACCGTATGTCTCATCTCGGCACATTTATCCATTGATCATGGCTTAGTCTACTTCACAGCGGTTTACAAAGCTCTCAATTGCCCTGCGTCGGATGGTTCGGTAGCTATAGCTATCCAGTTCATTAGTTTGATCCTTTATGAGCTGGGTAGGTTTTTCCAATCCGATGCAAGCGTTCTGAGCTATTTCAGGTATGCTGGGCTTGAACTTGATTGCATTTCGAAGGATGAAACGCCACAATCCTCCCGGTCGTTTGATTACGACCCTATATCGTGATGGGGTTCTGTACATTGCAGCTATCGTGGGTAAGCATTTTTGATATTCCTCCCTCATTCAGATCATTGATGACCTGAAAGTTTTTTCCGTAATCAACGCTGTTGTTACGCTGGCTACCCCCGTGAGTTCGTCGCATCTAGATCATCAAACCATTTTTAATGTGTGAAACGCAGATCCAATATTCCGATATACTCAATTCGTGTGTCTCCTCTCAAGAATCATCGAAACCTGCCTTGCTGACGTTCAGTAGCCCACAGATAGTCATGCATAGCATTCTTGCCTCACGCATTTTCTTTAATCTCAGGGAGACGAGTCAGCGAGAGCAAAGCACGTCGGTTGACACCCCCCTCACTGAATTCCACGCAGCACATCAAGATTCGAGTGGGTTTAGTAGCTCGTTAGGGGTGTCGACCTCCAGTAGTGGGGCTGGTGCTGCTAAAGCGATCAACGCGACAGGGGTGATAGAAATCACTAGGGAACGCGCTGTTCAGGTTTGAGCTAAGGGTTGAAGGCGCAGTACGCCGTCACGGTATGGCTCTCGCTCAAACTGCAGCCTTTTTTCTTCATTAGTCTTGTTTCGGGTCTTTTCCTTTCTTCGGTTTGTACTGAACACACTAGTGGAATCCCTGCTGAATGTCAAAATTTTCCGTTCGTTTCAACGCGGTGGCCTATCCTTCAAAACTACTACTACTACATGGTATTGTCATATGTACCTGTTTTGGCAAGTGGCATTTGTTGGATGCAGGTGTGTCAGTCCTGACGGGTGCCGGTGATCGATGAAGAATCCGTGGTGTCATGCGTTGCGCCAACGCTAATTAAAATCTCACCTCCTATTAACAGCGTTAACCTGTCATCGGGCAAGTACGGAGAAACACTCACTGCCTTCGGAGGTCACCTACACAGCTCATTGTAAACGCGTCCGCAATCTCGGTCTTTTCAGTTCCAGAGGCAGACCTCGTTTCCGAGTTGTTCCTAGAGTCTCACTGCGCATTTGCATAAAAGACCAGGAAGCTGTCTTCCCCGTCCTATCAAATCCCCACTCAGTCGTCTTCTCCAAACATAATAACAAAACATGGCTGATAGCCCTAGGAGTAAGGGTTCGGATGACTTTCTAGGCAGGTTTCATCTGTCTCCCTCGTCAACCTCTTCTAAAAGATGTCATACAGTCAATTTCATGATGGGGGGTACGGCTGCGACCATCTCGAAGACGGTCGCCGCACCCATCGAGCGTGTAAAGTTGATGATACAGAATCAGGGAGCTATGATCGCGGCTGGCCGCCTGAACTCTCCATACCGTGGTGTAACAGACTGCTTTAGAAGGACCTATGCAGAAGAAGGACTGTTGAGCTGTGCGCTATCATCTTTCAAACCCATGAATTGGACATACTTAGCATGCTAGTTTGGAGGGGGAATGGCACCAATGTTTTGAGGTACTTTCCCACGCAGGCCTTGAACTTTGCCTTCAAAGACGAATTTAAGAGGAAGTTCGGCTATAAAAAGTCGGACGGGTTTGGTCTTTGGGTCTTTGGTAGGTGTCTGAAGGGTCCATATTCGGCGATCGGAACTGACTCTTTTAATGCCATAGGAAATGTTGCCAGTGGTGCCGGCGCCGGGGCGTCGTCTGCTGTCTTCGTGTATTCTCTCGACTAGTATGTTTCGCTGCTCTGTTCATCTGTTCTCACATGACCTTTGTGATCAGTGCTCGAACCCGGCTGTCTGCCGACAGGAAAAGTGTCAAGGGTGAACAACGTCAGTTTACCGGAATCATGGACGTTTATAGACAGACAATCCGTACGGACGGAATTCTTGGCCTATACAGAGGCTTTGTTCCTAGCATTCTCGGTATCATGATCTACCGAGGGCTGTAGTAAGCACACTGCCTCATCTAATTTCTATGCTGAGTACCAACATGTCTTTTCGTCTAGCTTTGGAGGTTATGATACCATCAGGGACACTGTCCTCGTCGGGAGTCTGCAGGGCAATTTCCTAGCGTCTTTCATCGTGGGTTGGTCCTGCACCACGGTCAGTAAGATTCTGGAGATGCCATTGGGTCATTTGCTAAGCGCGTTCCGTAGGGTGCTGCTTTTGCATCTTATCCTATGGACACAATCCGGCGTCGTATGATGATGACGTCCGGAAAAAAGGCAAGTATCATCGCCTTTGTTAGGCATGACACCGTCTCAGTGACGTCATCCTCGCCAGGTTCACTATAAGTCCTTCATCGACGCAACCAGACAGATTGTCGCGAAAGAAGGCGTAAAGGCTTTGTTTAGTACGTGTCAATCACTTTTTTGGCAGTGTTGAGCCTGATCTTTCGCAAAGGCGGAGCTGGTGCGAACATTCTGCGCTCAGTTGCTGCAGCTGGCGCCTTGTCATTGTATGATCAGTGAGTGTCAACTTGTGGTTTCTATGACTTACCGGCTCATCTCTCGAAGATTCCAAGCGTTTTCTTGGGGTCGGGTCTACAAGGCAAGTTCTGGTTAAACCATCACTGGGACAAGTAATTGTTCCCGGACAGACCAGTTTCTTCCATCGTGTACTCTTCTCGCTTGCTATACTGCTTGTAAAATTACCTTTTAGTGTCCTCCTATAGAACTGAAGACGATAGTCGACAATTGTTACCCCAGACGAGGTTGCGTTTTGATGTCTCATTCACGTACACCTTCTTGCTTATGCTGATAAAAGACTTGGAGTGCGTGGTTGTTCAAAAACGATGATGATCTGCTGAGTTGGCAAGGGGAATGCGTGCTCCCCCCATAGCACTGAACCACCATGACTCTGGTAGTCTGAATGTTCTGACCGCGAGCCTGGAGGTCTGATGTCGGATCCAAATAATAGAGTCGTCAAACGTGCAAGGAGTGTCTGAGCCGTGCATTCTTCGTCGAACGTGAATCGAGTACCGAAGCAAGTTATTGGAGGGAGAGTTGTTTGCGGGTGTTTCATTTTTGCTACGGACAGGCCACCAACCCAGCAGATGGGTACGCATGCATCATTCGCCAATACCATACCATGTAGACGTTCCACAGCCGGGAACACTCAAGAGGAAGATAGATTTTACACTGTCAGACGAGGAGCTGGATATTGATCCAGTGGGCGACGATCATGGTCCGTCGCTTTCATCGTCGTTGATCTCGCGCTGAACTTGCTTGCTCATAGATTCTCTGATGCTCGACATTTCTCGCCATATCAGTGACGAAGTCGGTCTCGAGGTTGCCATTCGCGAACGGCTTGCGACTACCATCGAGGGTCGCATCCAATGGGCCTTCCAACTGTTGGACGCACTATCAAATGTCAAAGAGCCACAAGATGAACCTTTGGATTCGGACGATTTCCAAGATGCTGCGCTAGATGCTCTTGAGGCATTAGAAGCACCCTCCTCATTTCTATTCGACACCGGAGTACCCGAAGAGCGCAGTCCATCTCCATCATTCTCCCCCATTGTGCCGAATCCACCACCACCCTTGCCGCGCGTGCCCAAAACACGTTCTTCCAGAACACCTAAACCGTCTCAACAGAAGAAACATCTTTATATAAAATTGCCTTCTAGCGCATCTGATAGCCAGGTTGCGATTCTCGCCTGTCCGACCTGTAACCGAACACAATTCACCACTCTGCAAGGCCTGCTCAATCATGCACGTCTGGCCCATGGCGTCGAATGGGCAAGTCATGACGTATGCATTACGGCCTGCGCTCTCCCTATTTCAGCCGACGCTATGATTTGGGAGTCGTGCGAGCGAGACGGGGTGGAGGTGTCATGGGGTGGCAACGTCCTTGGTCTACGTCGGCTATTCGAACGAGCGGTAGGTGTTGATGGTATCTTACCCGCCTCTCCGTCGGCGCATGCCACGTCAGACACTTCCTTGGAAAACTCAACAGTACCAAGTACTCTATTATCACGGACCCTTGGCCTTCACGCAGACACACCTGCCCTCGCGCAATTCCTTGGTCGTGCACCTAAACGTCGTTGCATTCACGTTTATAATGAAGACCAGGACGTCGATATTATGTCTATGGATGGTTCAGGCTCGCGGCCGGCCAGACTTGCATCCGAAGAACCAGCGCTGCCCAAGAAAGGTTTCTGTATGCGTTACCCGCACAGAAATACTACACGGAACGACCTCGATCTCGTAGCTGACATCGACCCGGCGGCGGATACTGTAAAGGCAGACAATGCCTCCACTCCTGCGAACATCCCAGCAGGTACAACTGCATCGCGCTTCCACATCATGGCGCGTATTCGTCTCGAGGACCGCAGTTTATTCTTGAAAGAAGGTGAAGCCACCGCGACGCCCATTATACCTAATACTAATGCACGCAGACGTACGTAACCAATTAGGCATCACCGATCAATATCGTTGGTTGCTAGGGGTCACAGCACCCTCATATGTGAGTTCTTTTTTTGCTGATGGCTATGTAGATACCGAGCTTACTGAGTATAACAGTCACTTTCGTTATCATCGTTCTTGACCTGCATCACGGTCGTACCGCCAAGGGCGGTATCACCCGTGTTCCTTACCGCCCAGCAGCAACCTTTTGCGGTAGTTGGTACTGCAAATGAACCCTTTATGGCCAAGGTCATATTTGAATGGGCTGGCGGCGGAAAAATGGAAGTTGAGCATTGGATCGAAGTATGTGAACTGCACCACAAATCTTATATCTGTACCTCATCCTATCATCCAATTCTAACTTACCGTCCTAATTCAGCTCGATCAATCTAGGTCTTGCACTTCTGTTCTCGGTTCAGAACAATTATTGGACATAGAGCTCGATCGCAATACGCCATTGCTTCCCGTTCCCAAAGGGAGCCCCCCTCCGCTGCCGTCCCTTGATCGACAGTTGACATTCGGCGCTCCTGTACATAACACACCCCAGACTGACCAACGTGGGAACACATCGGCGATCAAGGAAGAATGTGAGCGTGCTGTCATGTCACTCACATATAGAGTTGCGTTATAATATGTGGCATCACGCAGATTATGAACAGGTCTTACGAAGTCTCCTTCCGAAGGTGCCGATGACCACGAAAGGTGCGTTTTCTTCTGCTCCATATGTCGCTTATATTAATTCAGATGTTCAGATGTCAAGCCAAGAATGACCATCCAAGTCCCATATAGGTTGGTCGCTAGCCCTGCACACTTACTCGCTCTTGTGCCTGGGAGACGGAAAGCTATCGAGGTGCGTATCCATGATTGTCACTATGCACCACCCATGTTGAAGCCGTACTGAAGTCGGCGCGCGCTCGCGCACTGCACACGCTTTACGTTGACCATATGGCCTCAGTTCCACCATCTCAGCGAACAATGCTGACAGTTGGTGACGTATATATCTTTCTCGAGGATGCACTACTCTTTCCTCGCCCATCACATCATGCTTCAGGACCAATCCCCGAGCAGAAGAAAAAAGGCAGAGAGAAGGATAGTACACCGACTCTGGGTGAGGGATCCTGCCCGACGTGTGGTATGAAAAAGCGTTTGCATCTTGGATGCGATCTCAAGAGCGAGAACGGTGCGGTCAACTGGACTTGTGCTGTCGTTCCGACAACAGAACAACGATATGGAACGTGTCTTCCTCTGACTAATTTGACCAAAGTCCTCCCATGGCCAGATGGTCTCGAGAAAGCAGTACGGGGTCCTCCCTTGTTGCCATCAAGCTCTGTCCCGCACCAACTGTTGAAGATTTTTTTACCCCCTTACCCACATACTCCACGTGACCTGGTGATACTTAATCCTCCAGAATTCATTCTCGCTGTGCATAAGGTCGCCTCCAAATTACGCTTCCCTGCATTCCCTGATCTTGCGCCCTATGAAGAAAACTCTGTATTCCTTACTAATAGGGACCAGATTGAACGACACCTTGCGCCTGCGGCTCTATTAGCAGCCACACTAAAACCCTTTATCTCCACACTCCTCCGATCGGCTACCGAAATTGCCAAACAAGACGCCACATCCATTGTGCCAGGGAATAGTACCAATCGGGGAAAGAGGATGAAGAAGTTAACATTTACTCTAACCCCTGGACATGTTTTACGCGGGCTGCGCCTCCGATGTTCGAACAGCGACAGAGCTGTCCCCGTCGTTGCGCGGACTGCGATGAGCGGCAATCCTCGGGCAAGAGAATCCACAGCGTTGTGCCTGGCGCGGCTTGGTGTCCGACTTGACTTTGGCAAGGACGGATCGAGCGGATCAGGTACGGCTCCTGGTAGTCCAGAACATTCGATCGGGCATGCGAATGTAAAAGCTGAGCCGGAGTGAGTAGGGAGTTATCACGGTCGATGTTCTATATGTCGTTCTTTTGTCTGGACATATGGTCTGTACTGTCGATGCAGGATCTATCTCACGTACCTTGGTGGCAGATGGCAAACAAGGTTTTCTGTCCATGAGGTTCTGGGCGAGCATTGCAGTCCACGACTGTCACTCTCTGGAAGTTGTTTCCATTTTTGTGGCGGCTCGCCAATGGTTCGCTCCACAAAATGATGTGTCTACAGGCTATTGTGACGGGATGCCACCACCTGTCGCATCACAAACTATAAGACGTATGTACGTTGAATATGAGCACAGGCCCCGAAGGCTAGATAGCCCATGGCGCGCTGAACGACTCTCTTTGGTCGTGCTGACTAGCAGGATCCAAGTTGAGGTGTGGGCGGCAGGGGCAGCCCAAGCCTCGATTGAGGAGTTGTGCAATGCGCCATTTTTATGTTCAGCCAAGTGAGACTACCGGCACTTCCCGAATGTGGTTCCGGATTCGTCGATACCCGGGGATACCCGACCGGTTTTTCCATGTCAACAATCATCGATCAAGTTCCGCGACAGCGCTCGGTACGGTCCCATCCGGTCACCCAGGCACTGGCCAGATGGAGTTCATGACGCTCATTTTGCCACAAGCACACAGCATAGCTGCGGGTTTTTCTTCGGGAGGTCGACCGATCGCTTCGTTACTCGCACCGGCCACACGCAATCGGTCGGAATTAGGTCAGAGTACCATGGTCATCGAACAGTGCCCGCAGGCGAATGATGATGTTGTATTCGCAATCAACTTTCAAAGTACCCTCTATCGGCGTTGGTATATGATCCGGTCGTTCGGGGCGCGTTTCAAATGGCACGGGAGGAACAGGGTCGCGCCTAGAACGTTCTGCATGGCGAGGATTCGTAAAAGTTCCACAGCTCACACCTTCATATCAATTAGGGTTCCCAAGAGACGCTTTCACCCCGACAGTTTTACCAGTTTTATCTGGACAAGGCAACTTGGGCAGGTGTGACGTTAACCTCATGCGCTAGATATGGCTTAATTTCTGTCGATGTTATCGTTTCTTTGACATGTTCCTCCACCGTTCTCCCATTCCCGCTTCTGGGCGCCGGAATCGGGACTTACTGCACTGTATTCTCGGGTTCGGAACCACTCAACTAATCGCTCACCACCCACAGCCTTTTCGGCTCAATCATGACCCCGGGCAGCGGCCTTATATTAGCAATATCAAACAGGTCACTAAATAACTGCGGACCTCTCCCATATCCTCTGCCTCCTTTCTTTGTCTGCTTTTCGTTTTTTTCTGGCACCACCAATGGCCATCCTCCCCAGTTTCGACAACACGCTCGGCGCCTTGTTCGTTGGCTTCAGCGCGTCTACAGTGTAAGTACTACATACTGTGACATATTTACGAGATAGTTGTACTCATCATTCAATAGATTATATGGCATGTTCCTCGTTCAAGTCTACAGCTATTATTGTCGATATCCTTCGGATAAAGCTGGGTATAAAACACTTGTGAGTTCCTCTCCAGTTATGTGTCCTTGTGTGGGTTTCGCCTCTAACCTCACCAGGTCGCGTTACTCGTGTGCGTACCTCTTCATTACTCGCCAAGTTCGCCGCCTACCTTTTCTTCAGGCTATTGGAGACCGCACATCAAGCTCTCATTGCTCATTCTCTGTATTACTTCTCGATAACGTGAGCCTTTGTAGCCACTGGTTACTAAGTCTAATTTCAACCTAGAAATTTCTTGAACATACTCGCGCTCCTTGGAAAACCAATTTGGTGCGTCTGATTTTTCTTCGACTCCCTCTCCCTTGACAAAAACGCAGGTCCCTCGCAGTACGTACTCTTCATCGACTGTGTCAATCGTATCCTCGAATTGATGACATGGCATCTTACAGTTCCAGCTCCTCTTAGGGGTAGGTATCTTGTCTTCATTCTTGGTTTTAATTGTCTGAGAGTGGATCTTACTGCCTAGGCAGTGGTCGGGTCCGTTGTGAAGTTGTGTGTACCCTTTTTTTGTCTCCGTTCTCTATATTTATCTCCAAACAGCCTTTTCACGCTGCGGGTGTGGCGATGTAAGCGTTTCATTCTTCCATGACAAATCCCTGGTGACACAGTTTTTTCAGTTAGCTATGGGAACGTCTGGCTGACGGCGTTTCTGGTGAGTTATGGACCACATGTATAGTATCACACGCGTGTCTGATCCCCCTGGCAAGATGCTTCTGGTCTTTGGACAATTGGGTAAGGAACCGTCGTTATGGTTGCAGACCTCATATCTAATTTGGACGGTTCTTGTTCTTTATTTGTCCCGCAGGTCTCGCTATTGGTAGGTCCTTAATGAAACCTTTGCACTATCACTTCTCAACGCTAACATATTCGTAGCTTACACAATCAAAAGGTGTCAATCTTCTCACATTTTCCATCATTCTAGCTGAAACCCATACCCTCCCTTCAGTTTTGAGCTTCCTGCGTTACCAGATATTGTAAACCTACGAGTCAGTTGGGTTTCAAGTGTGAATTCTCGTTCCTGACTCAGTGTTTTTGCCTTAGGTCTTGGGAATCGTCGCGCTCGGTGTTGGTGTTGTGAATGACATAGGCATAGCTGTTGCCCTTTGTTATTACTTGCAAAGCATGCGTTCATCCTACACGCAGTATGTTTCAAATTTCTAGTTTACCACTGATTTCTGACAGCGTATTGAAGGAGCAATTCTATCATTAGAAGCTTGACACTTTACGCAGTTAACACCGGTGTACTGACAAGGTACTGTTGAACTTGAACATGTCGATTTCCGGTCGGCTAACACTTATCTAGTGCAATGAGCTTTACCACTCTAATCGTTGTATGTATTATCTGCGGTCTGTGGGTATCACTTGCAGCTAACTACAAATACAGTACAATTTTATGCCAAGGAACTTCATCTTTGTGGGCTGTTACTTCGTCCTGAGCAAACGTAAGAGGCCTTGTTTGAATGATCTAGAATATGGATTGACCCGTAACTTAGTATACGCAATCTCATTCGTTGCGGCGTACGTCTCTATCTAGGCCACATGACACGTCGGCCTCACTGACATGTAGACTTAACACACGACAAATTATACGAGGGCGGGGTACTGACGCCGAGCCGAAAGCAACCCCGGTGTTCGAGATGGTTACAGATCAAAGCCGCTCACTCAACATCCCGTTGCAAACTCCCACGCCCAAAGCAGACGTCCTGGACGTAGAGTCCCGCGGGGAAGAGGTTTGTCAATGGATGATAGCGCTTTAGGTTTCGTGATTCACTCCAACAATAACAGAACGCCCCGAGATCCAGTGGTGACCGGGTGGTATGCAGATTGCCTGATTCCGCTGGGCCGCCTACTGACCGAAACATCGACCTCACACAGGAGCAGCGACCATATTACACCGTCGGATGGTAAAACTTTGATCCCTGCCTCTATTTTCTAAACATCTTCTCATTTTCGCTCACTCATCCATTCATTCGTGCACGCATTCCAACCTGTCCAGTCTCCTATGTTATCGTTTGGTTTTCAGTCGCATTGTGTCATATCCACGCAACTCACTCTCCTTTGTTTCTGCGTTACCTCAATTCATTCCCAGTAGTAGAATCTGGTTAGTCTATCTGCTCTGTATGAATATTAGCATTGTCTGTCTTTGGGCGGCGCCTGTACAAATTGGCCAAAGGTGCCCTTTCCAGCCGTCCACTGCACAAGTAGAGTTCTATGTAGCAACCTGTTGATTTGACACTCTTTCGTATATTGTACGCTTTGCGTACTCAAAGCATGGGGTTCGTTGGTGAACTGGTGATGGTCACGGTGTGGAGCCGACTTGGAGGAAGCTGCCATGACGTACATAGTAGAAGTTGAAGCGACTACGAGCACTTCGCATCCCACGACTTCGGTCCACCGAACAACTCGATTTCCTTCATAACACCGTACCTTGCGCGTGACAAACACCAGGCAACGCGACCTTCTGAATGTTCGTGTCATGAACTCAAATACGAAGGAACCTCGGATGGCGCGGAAGAGCGTGCACTCAAACGCAGAGGACGCCATACTCCCTTCAGCCGATGTTACATGCACAAAACGGAAGAGAGCTGGTCTGCCATGGGTATTCGTCGTGGTGTTTTCGCTGGTATTATATGTCCTCGTGTCGCCTCTGAGGCCCTCTAGTCTCTGGACATGCAAGCTACCACTATTCTCCAGCGGCGTCGCTGAAACCGCAGAAAAGCCTACGACGACTACGAAACTCAGTGGAAACGGTCGTACAAATGACGTCTTGTGGGACAAGTACAGCCTCGTACTAAAAGGACAGCGTGTATTCATCCAGTACGTTCGCTCATAAACTCAACACTCTGTACATCGTGTTCATTGCTGGTCAGTTCCGGGGAGTTTCACCCTTTCCGTTTGCCGGTTCCCGGATTGTGGCTCGATGTTCTTCAAAAGATCAAGGCCGCAGGATTCAATGCCATCAGTATTTACACCCACATGGGGTTGATCAATCCTTCGCCTGGAGTAATTGACTTCGACGACTACCGTGCTCTACGGCCGCTTTATGAAGCTGCGAAACAGACAGGCATCTGGATTGTCCTCCGTCCAGGCAAATACTTCTCTGTTCTCGTGTCAAATGCATCGTGACGCTTTGTTAGGTCCCTACATCAATGCTGAAACGACTGCGGGAGGTATTGCGCACTGGGCAACGTCACAAGTAGCTGGTGAACTTAGGACAAACGCGACGGACTGGAAAGCGGCATGGCAAGACTATATCCAGGGAATCATTAAAGAAACGGTACCATACCAAATCAACCATGGAGGGCCAGTTATTGGTAGGTAGACGTTGTTTTATATCTTTTGAACACCATCTAATTGAATGTTTATAGCAATCCAGATTGGTCTGTACCGTGTTTCACCTTGAAGAGTGTCGTAGCCGACTAACTTGTTACAGACAATGAATATTCTCAATCACCGATGTCGCATGCGGAATACTTCGAGGACTTAAAAGACGCCTTCTACAATTCTGATATCGTCGTACCCTTGACGGCAAACGACGCCGGGGCAGGGAGAAACTGGATAAATGGGACTGTGCGGACAACTCAGTTTCAGCAACATCCTATCTAATCTCTCTTTTTGCAGGGCGCCGTCGATATTTATGGGTATATCCGGCCAGTTTACTTAAGGACTACTATTGACCACTTGTTTCCATTCACAGCTTTGATGCATACCCGCAAAAATTTGACTGTTCCAACCCCACTGTTTGGAACCCAGTAGATTCCACTTACTATGATTACCATCAGAGTATGTCAACAATCCTTTCGATCTGCGAAGTCTGTTCACATGCTCTGCAGGTGTAAATCCCAGTCAACCGTGGTATCTCCCTGAAGTTTGTTCTGTATCCATGTCACTCTCTCGTAGTATGCTGACCAATATTTAGTTTCAGGCCGGCGCTTACGATGCATGGGGTCCCACGGCGCCAGGTACGTCCGTTGATCTGTTAAATAAGAAAGGGCTGACAGGGTCCTGAAGGCTATCAGAAGTGTCGTGTGCTCACTGGTGCTGACTTTGAGAGTGTATTTAATCTCCATCTTTGGGCATCAAATGCTAAGCTGATTAATTATTACATGCTTTATGGGTAAGAATGCATTCTCTTTGTTGGACGATGCTCAATAAACCCTCACAGAGGGACATCGTGGGGCGGTTTGCCTTACCCAGGCGTTTACAGTAAGTGTTCGTCGAAGTTCTCGTTCGCGCTTAAACAGGTTCCTAGCGTCATATGACTATGGCAGTGCAATCGCCGAGAATCGAGAGCTGACTGACAAGTATCCCGAGCTTAAGCGTGAAGGGCTCTTCCTGCGAAGCTCCCCAGAGTTTTACAAGACTGACTACATCGGAAATAGTGCCAGTGGTGCTGTTGCGGTGACAAACGATTCCACATTCGTTACCTTATTGACCAATCCCGACACTCGCACGTCGTTCTACATCACCAGACAAAACGACTCCGCCTCAATGTGAGCACGATTATATGTTGCCGAACGCCACTGACAGGCAACTGCGTGCAGGGGGACGACAAACTTCAAGCTGAACGTGTCCACATCGGCTGGCCCACTCCAGATTCCCAGAGTTGTCTCGGCGATCACTCTTAGTGGCCGGCAATCCAAAGTCCTTGTCACTGACTATTCCTTCGGCTCGTCCAAAGTCCTTTACTCTACAGCACAGGTCCTCTACGCGGGTCAGATTGGTCACAGGGACGTCCTATTCTTGTATGGCGATCCTGGCCAGGAACACGAAGTTGCTCTTCGCCTGACGGGAGTGCCACGCCTGCAGGCCCAGAGTGCCAGTATTTCCTACACTTCGGTCAACGGGGTCTCGGCTGTTGCCTTCTTGTCCGGGATAGAAGGTCTTGTAACTGTCTGGGACTCAAGCGAGCAGTTGATTCTCTACAGCGATACCACCACGGCAGGCGCGTTCTGGTCCCCAGAAATTCCTACGACTCCATCGGATGACTTTGCAAACTACTGGCAATATGGCACCAACACTTCAGTCCTAATAGGCGGGCCCTACCTTGTGCGGAACGCAACGATTTCGGGCTCGACGCTTGCCATTCGTGGTGACCTGTACGAGGGCGTGAGGTTGATCGTCATTGCGCCAGACACTATAAATATAGTGACCTGGAATGGAATACCCGTTTCTGCGAATTTCGCCGCTGGTGCTGCTGTCACTCAGCAGGGTGGATTCTCCGCCCAGATGTACCCATCCGTTTCGACAACAAGCATTGCCGTCCCTCAGTTGACAAAATGGAAGTATGCGAATAGCCTACCGGAAATTGAATCCGACTTCTCAGACGCAAACTGGACGACTGCGAACCACATGGAAACCAACATACCCTTTAAACCTTACTACGGAGACGGCCGAGTTCTATATGGATGCGACTACGAGTAGTAAGTGACCATGATTCGTAGTAGAATTGTTCGTCGACTCAACGTATGCATTAGCTGTGAAAACATTGTTCTCTGGCGTGGACATTTCACTGCCACCGAGGATACGAAGTCGGTTAATCTATCTATCAACGGTGGTGAAGGTTCGTCCCAGATCTTCCCAGACCGAAGACGGTTTTTATGAACGCTCATTAATCAGCATTCGCTGCGAGTGTTTGGGTGAACGATGTCTTTTTGAATACTTCGTATGGAAAGTAGGTTACATGGTTTGTTGTGATGATGTATTGACGATAGACAACCCGTCAAGCTCGACCAACAATCAAAATATCTTGGAAGAAACGGACGAGAAGTTTTACTTCCCACCTGGCTCCCTTCACTACGACCAGGACAATGTTATCACCATTCTTCAGGTTAGTCGTATCTCATAGTTTATGACGCGTCCACTCACACGACTTGATTAGGACAACATGGGCCTGAATGAAAACGGGGGTCTGTTTGTCACAGTCCGGCTGTCTCAACCAGCTGATGGAATATTTTAGCGTTCGTCGTTGATGAAGAAAAGTCACCTCGAGGAGTTCGCGGGTTCATGCTTAACACCGGTGACTTTGGTGAGTGGAAGGTGCAAGGCAAGGTCGGAGGTTATTTAAAGTCAGTTTCATATTCAAGCGCGGTTGGGATTCCTTTTTGACGTTTAGCTCAGCTACCCAGACAAAGTCAGAGGTGTTCTCAATGAAGGTGGTTTGTACAGCGAGCGATTGGGCTGGCATCTTCCTGGGTATGACACTTCGTCATGGGAGGCGAGGGATCTCTCGGAAGGTCTTCCCGATGCTAGTGCGGGAGTAGGATTTTTCGTGACTACGTTTGACCTCAACATTTCGGAGGAGCTCGATGTCACCATGTCTTTCACCTTTGATCAATCTTTCCAGCCTTACCGTGCTCAGTTGTACGTGAATGGGTGGATGATGGGGAAGCGGGTAGCGAACCTCGGGTGAGTACGCCTTCAAAGATTGAAACTCGGATGGATGATTCATGTGAAACGCTTTTAGACCGCAGTACAAATTCCCCGTACATCAAGGTATTCTCAACTACAAGGGTGTTAAGTGCGTCGATGTTTTTACTTGCGCCTTGTATTGTCTTGACGATTCGCCAGCACTGTTGCGGTGGCTTTATGGGCGATGGAATCTACTCAAGTTTTGCCGACTTTGGAATTGACGATCGATGGCACGTATGAAGGGGGTGTCGGTGGCATTGAGTTGAATAACCCGGCTTGGTCAGGGGTGGGTAGGGAGTGAGGCAATGCACTCGAATGTTAGAGGCTGTCGAATAACCAAATCTGATGAATCTTCTATTATGCCTTCAGATCATGAGTTTGCCAAGAGTCCGTTCATGAAATAGCCTTTCTTGAACTTGAATTCCTTTAGCCTTTAAAGCCCGAAAATTGCCATTGAGCGGTCCTCTTTATGCCCCTCTGCACGAACCACCACCTGTGCGGCCAATCTGATAATATCCCTCATGAAAATCGCTGTCGTCGGTTCTGGCGTTTCTGGTCTTGCAGCGACATGGGTAGGTTAAGGTATCCTATTCGTGTTCGGCCAAGTTCATCTGCTCGTCGCGTTCATAGCTCCTGAACGAGCACAGCGACCACGAAGTTCACTTGTTCGAAGCAGATGACCGCGCCGGCGGGCACGCAAACACGGTGAATTGTCAAGCTGGTGGAGCGGACGTCTATGTGGACGCGTAAGACCTGACCCGCACAGTTTGCCTTTCGACTAACGTGTCTTTCTTTCTAGTGGCTTCGTAAGTCATCCAACATGAAAGCTTGGATGTAGAAAGATCCATTTACTCGGAATTAGGTCGCCTTCAGCCCCACTACGTATCCAAATTTCTTTCGTTTCCTAAGCCGTTGCTCGGATATCACCCTCCTCCCGGTGCAGATGACGTTCAGCGTATCCAGAGACGATGGCGTGTTCGAGTGGACAGGCTGTTGTCCCGTGGGGGTATTCTGTCAACCATCGCGTCTGCTAGACCCAAGCATGTGGAGGTTACTCTACGACATCCTGCGGCTCAATGCGTGTGCTCGGGAGCTCGTGGTCGACAAGGACGACTACTTTGAGAATTGTTCTGTTGTGGAATACCTCACTCGAGAGCAGTACTCGGATACTTTTCGCGACGACTATTTGATCGTGAGTTTTTCATCCTGACCTGTATATGCGTCTGATTCGTGCCTCCCCAGCCGATGGTCGCTGCTATTTGGAGTACGCCTCCTGACAAGTGTCTGATGGAGATTCCAATCCAGACATTGGTACGTCCCTTTCTATATTTTGGTCTCTCCTGCTGATCTCGCGTACTTAGGTGAGGTTCATGAGCCATCATCATCTGCTTCAGATCACGGGGAAGCCTGCCTGGTTCACCATCGAGGGCGGAAGGTATGTATGCATCCGAGTTTCCGTTCCCTCAAACGTCAAGTCATGTTCGTCGTTCCAGTCGTCAGTATGTCAACGCCGTCTTGGGAAAGCTCCCAAAGAACCAGTTGCACTTGTCGACCCCGGTTGAATCTGTTGGAAATGCGCCTGACGGCACTGTTCTGGTCACGACTGCAGATGGCCGCTCGCTCAACTTTGACCGCGTGATCATGGCTTGTCATTCGGATATGACTCTCGAGCTACTCAGAGCAGGGTCTGGGATGACCACGGCGGAAGAAAAGATCTTAAGCCGCTTTACGTGGAACCGGAACGAGGTGGTCTTGCACAGCGATGTCACCGTGAGTCTGTCGCCCCGGGTTTCTTTAGTGTCACCACAGAGACTTGGGTCTTTCCGATAGCTCATGCCAAAATGCCGAACTGCTTGGTCGTCCTGGAACTATTTGACATCTTCCGCGGTCGGACAAGAAGACACATACAAAGCCAATGTGAACAGAGTGTCGTTGTAAGCCTTGATTCTCTCCTAGGGTCACATCAGATGTATGTTGACGGAAACACGCCGTCCACAGGACGTGTACGATTCTCGTACCACACACCGTGATCAAACCACTCATGTTTGTTCACACCCACAGATAATATGAACCTCTTACAACATTTGCCGGCGAGCAAACACGGACTGCTCCTCGTGACCCTGAATCCCCCCGCGGAACCCGCCAACGGCACCGTTTCAGCGCGATTCCAGTACGACCACCCTGTGCTGAACGCGGCGGTAAGCACTCCCGTTTCCATACGCCCAATTAGTAAAGCTTCAAACGCGTAACACTTCGAACGCCGTCGCTTCTGATTCGCACCATCATTATACTTCATATTGCTCAGTGCTCATACGTTTTATTACATTTTCGATCTTCCCTCGATTTCTAACCTTTTCCCGTCGTATGTAGGCTCTCGCGTCGATGAGAGAAATGAGCAAGATTCAGGGGCACAGAGGGATCTTGTACGCGGGCGCGTGGCTTGGGTATGGCTTGCACGAAGACGGTTTCACGTCTGGGTTGCGTGCCGTCGCGCATCACGTTGACGGCGTCCGACTTCCGTTTGAAATCGTATCGGCGGATCGACCGGTTGAAGCCGTCTATGCGGCACGCGTGTTTGACTTGCTGGAGCGGAGCGGCGGACGGGACGTGCTTGGCAAGATATTGACATTCGTCCTTGCGTTGTTGGCGAGACTCGTCATGGTGGGCAATCTCAGACATGGAAAGGGTACGAGGTAAAAAGTCGTTTGTGACTACACACGAGGTAAAGCCCTATGCAGGTGAGGGATACAACGACGGAAGAGCATGAGATAAAGGGCTGGGGTCAGTACGCCAAAAAATATATCTTTTTGCTGAACGCAGGGAAGTCTATAGACACAGTGTCATTAAGAGGGGAATCAATGCATGGGATGGTAGGAAGCATAAATGGTGTATGGATCGTAAGCACGCGCGTCCGCAAGGGACGAAAATACAGATCAATATTTCGCAGGAAGCTCGAAAGTAACTCGACCTCGCGCAGACTCGGGGTCTTCGTCCACAGGGGAGTCGTCTACCTGACTGCTCGACAACCAAGGTTCGTTTTGTAACATGCCGTTGCGCGGCGTGCTCGTGCCTGACCGTTGTTCGTCCGCGAACCGGATGGAACGAGAAGGGGACGCGTCGCGAGAATTCTGGACCAGTCTAAGCGATTCAAGCCGTCGGTGTTGGATAATGATGGAAGGACGGGGCGAGAGACTGCTGCCCTTCCGCGCGTGGTGTGTGCTTCTGCCGCGTCGGTCGGCGTCCTCGGGTACGTCAGGACTCCGTTCCGGCTCGTTCGCCACAGGGGGCAGGGTTGGGGGTGGCGGCGTGTCCGAGGAAGACGCGCAGACAGGAGGGAAAGAGCGGCTTTGCTCGCTTGTCGACGATCGCCGGCGGCCTTTCTTGTTCAGCCCAGCGCTGCCAGCCTTGCCCTTGCTCGACCTGACACGCCTCTTGCGCTCGCCAGGCGCACGTGCCGCGCAGGAACTGGTGATCGTATTTTCCCCACTGTCCTCGGAGGCCCACCCTTCTTCGTCATTTTGTTCCGTCTCGGTATGCGTCACAATGGCGGCCTCTTCAGTTGATCCTCTAGTGGGCCTGGGGGCCTTTTGTGGTTCAGCTCCAGCAGGGCGAACACCGAGTTCGACGTCCTCCCCAGCCTGTTCCGCACTTTTCGGAGTGCCGTCGGAAGAGTGGCAGAGATGATGAATGTAGGACCGGGCTGTTCGCAAAGGGCTGTGTGCAGGACTGGGAGAACCCTCTCGTCTATATGCGTGTCGAATGACTTCAATCTCGACCTAGCATGGCAGATCAGCACGCGCATCGCGAAAATCGAGCGGAAAACCCCACCTCCTCTCCAGGTCCTGCCCGCCGCTCGATGATCTTGTCCGAACCCTCTCTCCACTCCATCACGCTCTCGGTTCCATCGGGAGGTGTTTGCTCCTTGGTCATCTCCTCACCACCCTTGAACGTGTCCTCGATCTTTGAGCTCCCATCCTCACGCGCACCCTTGAGATCAGTGCTCCCGCGCCTGCTCTCCAGGATCGTCTTTTCTTCCTCGGTGGGTCCGGCCCGACCGCTTTCCATCGCGTTGGCGTTGTGATCTCGATTGATGACGATATCCTCGCCACGCGTGATGTGTCGCGTGTAAGTCGCCCAATCAGGAACGGATGCATGACGGGACCACGTCCGCGAGGAAGCGGAATGTACACGACGTCCGAGGGAAAAGAATGGGATGGAGAGCCCATGTATCAGAACGCTGCACAGCACGATGAAGGCAACAATGGGTTGGATCGTAGATGCGAGGAACTCTGCCCGATTGGTGGGTGGACTGGAGGGTTCGGGGAGGTATCCAACCGCAAAAGTGGATATATATATAGCCCCTGAACGTGGCAGTCAGCGTGATCCGGAGAGAAACGCGACGCGTGGTCGACTCACCGATACCAACCGGTCCGAAATGACCGCTGAAAAGTGCTTCCCGGAAAGTCTTGACGTCGGGTATAAACTTGTACAAGGCTATCATGATGGGGAGTCGCTTGAGCAACAGCACGAGGAAAGCGATGAGGATAAGGCGGCCAACGCTCAGTGTCAAAGTTTCGTTGCTGAAGCTATCAAAGGGCATCCATGCACCTACGTACACGAATGAAGCAACGTTGAACAGCAAATCTATCACTGAACTGAACACTGCTTCCTCTGTCTGACGGTTGAAGAAACCGTCCCATGCGAAGGCCGTCCCGCAGCAAAAAGCGGAAAGGAGGTCGTCGGAACCGAGTATCGTCATAATGCCGATAGTAAGGAACGCAAGAGAGACGTATTGCGCAACATATGATTGACGATCAATCAAGTCATTGCGTTCGCAGAACTTCATGAGATAGCGGAATCCGAAACCCAAGACTGATCCAAAGACTACGCTGAGGGTAATGTCGACTGCATGATTTCGTGAGCATGTGCTCAAAGATGAAGGAAGAGGACTGACAAAGCCAAAGATACAAGAACCAGTCTGCAACCGCATGGCCAGGCGTGGAATCCAAGATGAGGTAAAGGGCAAGGAAAAGGAATGGGTACGCGGCACCGTCGTTGCAACCACACTCCGCAGACAGTAGTCGGCGGATGTGCGCAGGCACGTGCTTGTCTGCATACTTTCCACCCACTACGGCTGCGGCAAGAATAGGGTCGGTGGGGGTTAGACATGCACCAACGGCAAGACTAGAAAGGAAGTCGAGACCGGGAATGAAGGCATAAATTAAGCCTGCGGATACGAACCATCCCTATTAAGGTCCGTTTGAGGAATTGAATGATAGCCGAGACAGACACGACGCACCCAAGCCATGACAGGACCGAGCAGAAAGAGTAAGCTTTTCCAATGGCGGGCGACATAGGCTTTTGGAAGCTCGACGCCGATGGCAAACACGCCGATAGCGAGGACGACACGGGTAAACTCGAGAGTGATGATATTTGATACTTGCTCGTTACCACTAGCCCAACTGCGAGGATCGAATATTCCAGCACCATAGGGTCCTGAGTTGTGTAAACGATCACCAAAAACTTGAAGACAGCAAATATACTTGCCTATAATGACACCGAAGAGAAAGGCCCAACAGGCTTCGCCGATGTACAACTGCAACGGTGGTAAGCATCGTACATGGATGTGATTAGCCGAGACGCACCTTTTCGCGAATAAACAGTGAAAACATGCCAAACTGAGTGGAACGAGCGCATTCACTTCAGGTCGAACTCAAAGGCAATGAACTCACCAGTACAATAAAACCGCCCAGACACGCATAAGCGATGTGGGGAATTGTTGGACTAAGCTATTCGAGGCTAAGTACGTCGAAGACGACAAGAGTGGCTCACTTCGGCTCACCGGATGAAATATCATGACGTCGCTGAGAGCTCCGGTGGGCCAGGTCCTATGTTTTTAAGGCGAGCCGTGGCCGACGTGGACGAGTTGAAGAATCCGGAGCGCGTCGTGTGATCGTCGTCGTTGTCAGACAACGAAAAGTGGTCGGCCGAGGGGCTTGTCAAATAATGAAATTACGTCAGCACGTAAAGAAGGGGGACGAGGGTGAAGAGCTGGGCGACAAGCCATCGACTTATATACGGGCGGGACTTGATATTGAATGATCCAAGACTTGACACGTTTTCGTTGCGGAGTTGTACCCCGGCGGAGTGGCGAGAATGCCGCTGTGCGACGTGGTACTCGGAAAGGTGTCTGTACCGCCGCAGCGTCCGCGAGAGTCCGAGTTATCCCCTATTGTGTAGCTCGCACTCCCACACACCCTGGATAAGCATCCATTCGAGGCGATTCGAGGCTAGCGTCGAGACCTTTTGAGCTCCACCCTTAGTAACCCCACCGCGTAAAAACATGTAACCGGCCAGCTTGGCATGATAATCTCAGGCACACCCGCCAACGAACAAGCGCCCAAGCACCAAATTCCGATAGTTCAACGAAGAACGTTGGAGCAAATCGTCGAACAGGTCAACGTCAACGTAAGGCCAGAAATGGAGCTCATTGTGACCCATTGAGCGGTGGATCCCCAGTATTCCGCAATGAATCTCTCTCCAGAACCCAACGACTGATGTCAGATCATGATCCGCTTGAGGCTTGAGCATGTCATCCTATTACGTCTTCGCTTACTGTAAACCTGTCCTCAACCTCACGTTTTTAAACATTGTAGTCATTGTATGTAACCAACTACAACTTGGTCGTGAGTCACCATTGTCAAGGGTTTCACTCATGTGCATCTCCTCGCAATGCTAAACGTTTCGTCCTTACGTCGATCATCCTTTTGTCCATCACGATAGAACGACTAGATGGCGTCAGAGAGCAGACGAGCCCCTCTCCACCTCGATCCCCATGCATTGTCCACCAGTTGATCCAGACATCATCCGTCACAACGCCCACCTAATGAACAGCGTGTTTAGTGCATTTCCTTGTCAATCACCTTATCATAGTCCCGGATGGTTTCCTTCCTGCCGAAAAAGACGACCCACAGAACAAAATTCATTCCACTTATCAGCACATGGATACATCGTGCAGCATTTCCGTCCCAAAGAACCCCGTACAATTTCAATGATACGGACGGGGTTGATACGTAGTTTCAAGTGGTTTCTGTGCCAGCCACTTTTGTACGAGCACCTGCGCTTCCAAGGGCTTGTCCATGGGAACCTTTCCCCTCGTGAGCACATGTCGAAACTTGAAACGATGGACCCACCATATGTCCAGCCTCGTTGACAGTAGCAAACGTCAGTCCGTTTACGCTCCTGGTCTTACCCACCACACGTCCATCGATCAGCCAATTTGTCAGTGGCTGACTCGCAAACGCTTCTTGTCCGCTCCAAGGCATCTTGAGAGTCCAAATCTCGTTGCTAATCCAGTTACAAATCCAGTCGTGCGTTCCAGCGTACACTAACACGCGTACGCCGCGTTCGAGGAGTTGAGAGACGTGGGTATACGTTTCGTGATATATGTCCAACGCCGTGGTAAATGCGTGACTGACAGTGCCGTTGCAGGTGACGAAACCAGTAGGGACAGCTGGGTCAACGCCGAGCAGCTTACGAGTGGAGTCAAGGGAAAGGTAATCGATCATGTGTCTGAAACGTGGTCAGCACAATTCCGTATTCACCGGCGCGTTTCCTTACTGCATAACAGGGTAGCATTCAACGCTTGGGTCACCCTCACACTTTTTGGTAATATCCCATGGGTTCAGTCCTAGTCATCGACGATCAGCAGTCCGACAACATGGTTCAGATTTTGGCGAGATGTACCAGAATGTTTAAGCAGCGGAAAATATAGTTCTTTTTGACAAAAGTCACTAGCTGCACGACAGCTGAAGGCATCAAACACATTGATGCACGATTCCAGAATCCATTTCTGGCATAGGGGCAGCTATACCTAACATCAGTCACCAAAACTCTCCGACAACGATGTCTCTCACAGCCCTCTTCATCTTCAAGCATGTGCTTTTCGATGCTTAAAACTAACGTCCCACACAAGGATGTACTCGGCTCACCTGATACTCGAAACCGGAGGCGATACGGAAGCAGTCGTACACTGCACCTCCACGTATGACGGGTACATGGAAAAGAAATCGATCACACCGTTTCCTAACCACGCATGTCGGTCAGTCATATCAAAAGCAGAATTCCAACACACCGATCATGATGGATTGCAAATTAATAGGCGTAAATCCAGCCTTGGCCATCTTGGCATTCTGATCGTACACTTCCGCTGCAAAGACGGGGAGGTAACGACCCTGGCAAGCGTTCATGGTTGATTCAGCTGGAAAGATGCGGACTTACGTACCCCATACGATTCACTTGCCATATGCAAGGCACGACCCTTGAACTGACTAAAATTCTCAAAGAAGATGCCTATGAAAGCGGCAACGTCTTTGGCAGCCTCGTCTGTCGTACTCTGTCACGTCGTTAGCCGTGCAACACATCCGCATTCAACCACCGGCAAACACGCCACATACCACGCCTTCGCCGCAATCCGCATACGAAAAACCAACGCCGATGGGCTGATCGACCCAGAACATGCTTGCATTGGCGGTCCATGAGTATGGGTTATACACAGGGCCGCCCGGTTGACGAGTCGTGCAGGGGCCGTTTTCCATGAAGAGACCCATGCTGGAGGCGCAGCCAGGACCTATGTCCGAATCGTTGTGCAACAGCTTCTTACACGCGCCAAGGACTAGGACATACCACCATTCGTCCAGAAGATGACGTCGTCCTCAGCAGGATCGTTGCGACTCTCGAAAAAGTAAAAGAAAAGGTGTCTTGCTTGAATATCAATGTAACCTGTATACGCACTACACAACGTGAACTCGGAAGAATGACTCGTGCGTAGCCTAGAGGTGGACTCACGTCGAATCCTTATCGCACTCAAACACCGTCTTCTTTAT
Source organism: Xanthoconium purpureum (assembly GCA_038090075.1). Classification (NCBI taxonomy): domain Eukaryota; kingdom Fungi; phylum Basidiomycota; class Agaricomycetes; order Boletales; family Boletaceae; genus Xanthoconium; species Xanthoconium purpureum. Next base: position 36,395 of record JBBPMA010000027.1, read on the forward strand.
CCTAACGCTGTAGCCGGGGAACGACGGGTGACCGAGGGCGGTGAACGTCTCTGCTGAGAGAGCACCTAGGTCTTCTACTGGTGTAAATAACCAGTCGTCGTACGGCGCAGCATACGCAGCTTGAGCGTAAGGGTCTGGAGCAGGATGTTCCAGACCCAACACTGACTGCGAAGACGCGTGACTGAGAACGTGAATCGCCAGAGACAACAAACTGAACGAGCCGAGAAACATGGCTGGTCTCTTCGAGCAGTCCTGTACGTTGCTTGCTCGGGTAGCGAACGTCGAGCGAATACGCCATCAATGAAATATCGAGATTCGAGGCTTCTCCCCGTTTTAAGTCCATTGCGAGTTAGTCAGGACAATCCATTGATCTGGGCAGTGGGAACGTCGATTTTGGCCTCGCCAGGTCGGAGTACACGTCACGATGTTGCACTGTCATGACTAGACTAGGATAGTACACAACGGTAGCGCTGCTACAGTCTCAGTCTATCTATATCAGAGACTGCACTGTCAGCCTAGACCCTGTTTCGAGGCTGGGAGTGAAGTCTTTGATAAGACGGATACTTGGAGATCATCACCATTCTTTCTACCATACAGGAATCTGCTTCTGGTACTTGGCGTATTCCTTGCTTAGGATTTGCGGCGGGCCTCAAAGCTCCTCCTTTGCCAACCACTTCTGTACGAGCGCCAACGCCTCCTTGGGCTTATCATACGGGACCTACAAACATTCTCGTCAACACCATGGCCCCCAAGTAACGAGCAGCAGACTACACACTCACCATATGTCCAGCCCCATTGACAGTAGCAAACGTCAACCCATTAGCGCTCCTCGTCTTACCAATCACCTTCCCATCGATTTCCCACTCTCTCAACGGCTGGCTTGTGAACGCCTCCTGGCCAGTCCAAGCCATCTTGAGCGTCCAACGCTCGTTTCCGATCCAATTACAGGTCCAATCGTACGTCCCGACATAGATGAGTGCGCGTACGCCACGTTCGAGGAGTTGAGCAACGTGGGTATACGTCTCGTGGAACCGGTCCTGATTGCGTCTGAACGCATAGAGGACATCGTCGTTGCAGGAGCTGAAGTTTGATGTGATAGATGGGTCGACGCCGAGTAGTGTGCGAGTGGAGGGTAAGTCAAGGTAGTTCTTGATGTTTCTAGAACCTGGTCATGTGAGCGCATTGCCGAGGTCACATGATTGCTTACTTCGTAACAGGGTAACACAGGCTATCGGGATCGCCCTCGCATTTCTTGCTAATGTCATATGGGTTTAGCCCTGTGGATATAGATCAGGATTGATCATCGTCATCGAGGTTTTGAGCGTACCGAGAGCAAGGTATGGGATAGAGAGTTCGTTTTCACAGAAGTCTTGAGCTGCACCGCAACTCAACGCATCGTACTGGTTCACACATGACTCGAGAGTCCATTTCTGGCACCGGGACAGCTGTATCCAACATAAGCAAACGATCCCCACTTGTAAGCGTGATGATAGTAATAAAAAGCTCACAGCCTGCTTCATCCGCACACACGAACTATACTATCTTTGAGCGCAGATATTCCGCAAGATTTTGTCGAACTTACCTGATGCTCGCAACGGGAGGTACCGAAGCAGTCGCACATTGAATGTCGACGTGCGCCGAGCTCATGGTGAAAAAATCAACTATACCGTTTCCTGAACAATGCTTGGTTTATCAGTCGTACCGAGGCCCAAACTTCTACGTACCAATCATGATGGACTGCAAGTTAATGGGCGTCAACCCCGCCTCAATCATCCTGGCATTCTGGTCATACACTTCGGCTGCAAAGACTGGGATATAACGGCCCTTGCGGGACATTTCGTTTGCTTTCTCCGAGAACGTGGCTTATGTGTACTTACACCATAAGATTCGCCCGCCATATGGAAGGCACGACCCTTGAATTGACTGAAGTTCTCAAAGAAAATTGCCACGAAAGCGGCCATGTCCTTGGCAGCCTCTTCGGTCGTACCCTGTCAAGCGGTTAGACATGCAGGGCTCCGCGTCAACCGAACGTGCGACGTACCACAGCTTCCCCGTAATCCGCATACGAAAAACCGACACCAATGGGCTGATCAACAAAGAATATGTTTGCATTGGTGTTCCACGCTTCGGGATGATAGGTCGTCCCATTTCCAGAAAGGGCTCTGCAGGGACCAAGCTCCATGAAGAGACCCAGACTTGAAGAACATCCTGGGCCTGTCCGAACTGTTATGCGATATAGTAACTTGCGGCGAAGACTGGATTTACCACCGTTGGTCCAGAAAATGACGTCGTCCGTCGCAGGGTCATTACGACTCTCGAAGAAGTAGAAAAAGATGTGCCGAGCTTCGATGTCGATGTAACCCGTGTAAGAGCTAGAATGCCTGTCAGCCTTCAAGTTGGAATGACCAGAAATTACAGCTGACTTTATAGTACCGTCACAAAAGTTGGTTTTCTTTATCCTGACGCTGTGGTTTGGAAAGTAAGGGTGGCCCAAGGTAGTGAAGCTGTCGACCGAGAGAGCGTTCAGGTGTTCGACTGGTGTGAACAACCCATCGTCGTACGGTGCAGATTGCGCATAGGCCTTTGGATAGCTAGGTTGTTTCAAGCCCAATACTGACTGGGACGACGCGTAGCTGGACACGGCTAGCGACAGCAAACCAAGCCCGGTGAGAAAATGCATGTTGCCACCAGAGAGACATAACGGACGATGACCCCCGCTATTTATTCTCGCGAGAAGGTTATCGTGGCTGTAGTCACACCTTGATTCTTCTTCCGGCCCGGCGGGTTCTTCGGCGAGTGTTCGGTTTACTGTACTCTTTCTTCCTGGACCCAATTTGGTCCAGTCTGTCATTTTTTGGGCTCGGGACTTTCGCCATTACCGGGCCGAGCGGTCCGTATCTTCCCTGCTGCGAGTCCCTAATTTTCGTTCGCCTCTTGCAGACTCCACGCCTTTTCAGCTAGTGAGCCTGTCTCCCCTCTAGCCTTCTGATATTATTTCTCCCCTTGATATTGCTGTTTCGTCCACAGGTGTCAATGGTTGGCATTGCAGTATTTAAGCAATTATAAGATGGACAATGGGTCGACATTGCTTGTGTCATGTTGTTCAGTAGTGCTCACTGATGTGGCAGGTGATGTCAAGCGTAAGTGTACTACACTTGTTTGTTTGAACAACAGAGACTTTACACTTGGAAATCATACCTGCTTCTATTCCTTGCTTAGGATCATAAAAATGAAAATAAAACCCCACGTGGCACACATCGAGATAGACAATGAAGTTAGCACAGGTCTCAAAGCTCCTCTTTCCCCAGCCACTTCTGTACGAGCACCAGCGCCTCATTGGGCTTATCATACGGAACCTGCAAGTACACTCGTCAACATCAAGCGGCAAGCAGTAGGCTATGTATAAACCCACCATATGTCCAGCCCCATATATAGTCGCAAACGTCAGCCCATTAGCGCTCCTCGTCTTACCAACCGCTTTCCCATCAATCTCCCATTCCCTCAGCGGCTGGCTTACGAACGCCTCCTGACCAGTCCAAGGCATCTTCAGAGTCCAACGCTCATTTCCGATCCAATTACAAATCCAATCGTACGTCCCGACATAGATGAGTGCGCGTACGCCACGTTCGAGGAGTCCCGCAACATGGCTATACGTCTCATGGAAGCCGTCCTGAGCGCGGATGAAAGCATTAAAGACATCGTCGTTGCAGGAGCTGAAATTTGAGGTGACGGATGGGTCCACACCGAGCAACGTGCGAGTGGCGGGTAGGTCAAGGTAGTTCTTGATGTTCCTGAACTCCGATCATGAGAGCACACTGGGGAGGCAACATGATTCCTTACTTCGTAACAGGGTAACAGAGACTGTCGGGATCACCCTCACATTTCTTGCTAATGTCGTATGGGTTTAGACCTACAATTATGGATCAGGATTGAACAATGTTATCCATGTTTTGAGTGTGTACCGAGAGCATTGAACGGGCCAGAGAGTTCGCTATCACAAAAATCTTGGGCTGCGCCGCAACTCAACGCGTCGTACTGATTGATACATGACTCGAGAGTCCATTTCTGACACCGACGTAGCTATGACCAATATCAGCAAAATGATCCTTACTCGTAAGCACAGGGAAACTTGCTGCTTGTTTCATTCGCACGCACGAACTGTATCGTCTTTGAGTGCAAGGCTTCTGCGGGATTTCATCAAACTCACCTAATGCTAGCAACAGGGAACACAGAAGCAGCCGTGCATTGCATGTCGACGTATGCCGAGTTCATCGTGAAAAAATCTACTATGCCGTTTCCTGAACAACGCTTGGTCGGTCAATTATACGAAGGAACCCAACTTCAACATACCGATCATGACGGACTGCAAGTTAATAGGCGTCAATCCGGCCTCAATCATCCTGGCATTCTGATCGTACACTTCGGCTGCAAAGACTGGGATATAACGGCCCTTGCAAGACATTTCATTCGGTTTCTCCAAGAACGTGGCTTGCGTGCACTCACACCGTAAGATTCACCCGCCATATGGAAGGCACGACCCTTGAATTGACTGAAGTTCTCAAAGAAGATGGCCACGAAAGCGGCCATGTCCTTGGCAGCCTCTTCGGTCGTACTCTGTCAAGAGGTTAGACATGCAGCATATCAACCGAACGTGCGAACGTCGTACCACAGCTTCCCCATAATCCGCATACGAAAAGCCAACGCCGATGGGCTGATCGACAAAGAATATGTTTGCATTGGTGTTCCACGCTTCGGGATGATAGGTCGTCCCATTTCCAGAAAGGGCTTTGCAGGGACCGAGCTCCATGAAAAGACCCAAACTAGAAGAACATCCTGGGCCTGTCCGAATTGTTATCCAACATGGTACCTTGCGGCGAGGACTGGACCCACCACCATTGGTCCAGAAAATGACGTCGTCCGTCGCAGGGTCATTACGACTCTCGAAAAAGTAGAAAAAGATGTGCCGAGCTTCGATGTCGATGTAACCCGTGTAAGAGCTAGAATGCATGTCAGCCTTCGAGTTGAAATGATCAGTAATTGCAACTGACTTTACAGTACCGTCACAAAAATTGGTTTTCTTTATCCTGACGCTGTGGTTTGGAAAGTAAGGGTGGCCCAAGGTAGTGAAGCTGTCGACCGAGAGAGTGCTCAGGTGTTCAACTGGTGTGAACAGCCCATCATCGTACGATGCAGACTGCGCGTAGGCCTTTGAATAGCTAGGTTGCTTCAAGCCCAATACTGACTGGGACGACGCGTAGCTGGACACGGCTAGCGACAGCAAACCAAGCCCGCTGAGAAACATGTTGCGAAGGGAGAAACATAACTGACAACGACTTCCTGCTATTTAAGTATTCTCGCGAGGAGGCTATTTATAGAGGCTTCTTCCAGCCTGGTGGGTTCTTCGGCGAGTGTTTCGTTTACTCTTTCTCACGCGAATTGGCGAGTGTACCCTATGCGGGCACAAGTGACCCAACTCTTCGGCTTGTCCTCGTCTTGGGATACTTCAGCGTCAGAAGACCTTCGTCCCGAGCTCACGATCCCCTCAAAAAATACCCGTAGGTCCTCTTCCTTGCTTGCAAAGTTTCCGGCAAATATAGTGCTCTATAAGTAGGATCTCCGGTGGCTGAGTTGAGCGGTGTGGTATCCGAGCTCTCCGTTGTCAATTTCTTTACGACGATATCATGTTGGAGCTACGCTACGTCACGTCATAGCAAGCCGACAGGTTGATACGACTTACTCGGAATGTCAAATACGTAGACCTAGTATACTGAGTGTCGGAGGCCCAGTACATAATATATAGCGCGCTTTCACCCTATCGTTTATCATCTTATCGCTCGCGCTCAGACTGATGATCTTTATTCGAGACATCAACCTCTGGGTCCATTGTATCTTCTTTCGGCTCGCGGGTTCTTCGGCTTAGAGCTCATTTGAACGCGAAATCCCCAAACTACTTCTTTATATTCCTCTTCGCTATGCTTTTCTCGCTCCTCAATCTCCCCTTCTTGGCGGGCGCACTACCAGGCTTTTTGGCAGTACCCGTCTTGCGCACCCTTTCTCGCTGTCTATTCTGTACAGGCACCCCTTGTTTCGCCAACGCCATTCGGGCTTTTTTCTTGGCCACTCTCCGAGCTACACGGTCAGCATCCGCTGCCTTGACATGCTTACGCTCCTCCTTGGACAACGTGACCAGTTTCTCACCAAGGGACGGGTCGCCTTTCGGTACAGGTGGTACAGGCGCGAGCTTAGACGTCTGTGCTGGTTTGGAAGGAGATGCATTTTTGGCAGAGGTGGTATTTGGTGCCGATCTGCATCGTTGGACGCGTAGTTTTCGCTTTGCAAATTTGAGCTTTCCCGGCTCGAGCGCGAGAATCTCGTCGACGCACGTCCTATCCTAAGAGCAGTCTTCGTCAGTGGACTGTTCACCTTTCAATCAGGACGAAAAGGGGACGAACCGAGAACCGCACGTAGGCAAAGCCTTTTCCGAGTTGAGTGTCCCTGTCGCGAATCATGCGGACATGAGTGACCCAACTCTTTGGCTTGTCCTCGTCTTGCGATCCTTCAGCGTCAGGAGGACCTCGTTCCGCGCTCGCGATTCCCTCAAAAAATATCCGTAGATCTTCTTCCTTGCTTGCAAAATCGAGGTTTCCGACAAAAATAGTGAGCTTAGGATCTCTAGTAGCTGAGCTCAGCAGTGTGGTATCCGAGCCCTCTGTTGTGGACCTCTTTACGACAGAATCGACGCGGAGTATGCGATCCAGAAACATAGTGCTGTTACACTTTTCAATAGCTAGACGAGCAGCTTCGAAGGGGTCCATTATGGGAGGTGGAGGAGGAACGTTAGCTGGTCTCGAATGAGGTGGTGGCGGGTACGCAAAGACGACATATGCGTGCACAGAATCTGCGTCTGAGTGAATATCTTTGTTGATAAACGCGATCTTCTTCTTTTGACTGGGGGTGAGGAACTCCTTCTCGTCTGGCTTGGACTCGTCTGCAGCGTGTGCGTCACGCCACGAGGAAGCGCGATCGCGATCGTGTTGCCGAGGTTGCTTCTTTTGTATTTCGTCGCCCGCTTCTGGGAGTTTTGACGTAGGTGTTTGGAATGCGATTGAACGAAAGCGAGTAGACTCGATCTTTGCGGTGGGCAGGAACGAAAGTATATGTCGATGTAGTTGTTTTTGCAAAGGCTGCCGAGGGTGTCGTTAATGAAAATGTTAACGAAATCACCTCCCACTTACACGCTTGATCGCTACGTCGGGAGCTAGATTGCCAATGAATATCGTGCGCGCATCTCGTCTTTCTTTTGTTTCGTCCGACGGTGCATACTTGGCTTTTCTGCCGGCCGGCCTGTTCGGTTTGTCCTTTTGAAGGGTTTCGTGAATCAAGGTAGATGGGTCGTTTCCATCTTCGTCCGAACTTTCCGGGTCAGACTCGTCCGACGAAGTACTCTTTGAGCTTTCTGCCTGCGCTCCATTGGAGGTGGCAGGTTCTGGTGCAGGTTCTGGGGTGATCTTGACACTACTCTTCACGTTCCTCTTCTGCTTTTGGGGTGGAGAAGGGGCCGGTGGGGACGACGAGGACGCGTCGGCGAGTGAAGGTTTGGAACGTTTTCTGTCCGGTTCATCTGTATGCGCGTCTGATCTCCGCTTCTTCTTCTTCTTCTCTGCGACGGGGTGGTCGTTCGGGGTCGACTCTAACGCATCCTGACCTGAGGTGATCAGGAGTGGACTGGAAATGTTCGACGCAACACACCTGAGAGTGGAAAAGAGCGTCAAGTTCTGTGTCTATGGCCTTCTTCTTTCCAGAAGACTTGGATCCCAGTAGAAAAGATGCAAGACTCATGCTACGGCCCAACGACGGACACAGTGCAAAGGACGTGATTACTAAGCAACACCTTGTCTCCTGCCACTTGACCGGTCGACCCCTCATCGAGGCCCAGGATTACATATGGTCAAGTGGCGAGTCCTCGTTGGCCCAATAGCGTGCCGCGAGGGGTAGCAAATTTGCAGAGGCAAGAGTGATATTCCAGTAACGTCTTTAGAGCTGCCAGTGGCGAGGATAACTTGCATCACCACCTGTGTTCGACGTTTATACCCCCTCCTGTCCTTTTTTTTTGTGCTTCTTCGAGTCCGTCAATGTGGTCATAACATCATTGTCGAGAGTTTTGTCTTTCTTTCCTTTGTCTACTTGTAATAGGTCGTTTCGTCCTAATCTCAGCAACGCTTTTTGATGCCTACACACGACTCCCCAAGTTAAGTCAACAATGTGTGATTTCAAGGTGAATGGCTAGCTTGGTTTACACTTTACCCACTTATCGAAGTTCAACATTTGTGTTATTCAAACTTGCTGGACGGAGTAAGTTTAGAAAAGTAGTATGTTGATTTCCTGATGCTGAGTGACGTTGCACTCAAAGATGAATGGCAAGCCCGAAGTCGGCGAACTTCCGACTCAACGATCACCCATCTTCTAGCCCATGACATCTAGAGGATCTTTCCTATCCAACATGGATCACGACTCAGATCCCGATCAACATTGCCTCTGTTTGTTCTGCAGAAAGATCGGGCACATCATGGAGAAATGTCCCTTGTATACACCGGACTTAGACTTGAACTCATCTCAGCCATCCGACGCTGGATCCATTCCCCCATCCCCTCCTTTCGATAACCCTTTTCCTATCAGCGATGGATCCACCCAAGCGTTGTGTGAGCGCTGCAGTTGTCTGGAAAACCTGACCAGGGTCGCGGATCATCCTCCTCCCATTGTGTTGGAAGACCTGGACAAGATGGAATTATCCGAAAAAATAAACAAAAAGACAACCCGGCTACCTTCCCTCGGCCTTGTTCTGTCCCTCAGGCTGCTCTCTACATGCCCCTTGTGCTGCCTTATCTTTGATGCGACCCATCTGACAGAAATGGATATTTCCACTGAATGTGAACTGCTGTTGGTCACCAGATGGATGATTCACCGTCTCGAACCGGACCTGTCTTGGAATAGGTATGAAAGGGGGAAGGGCCCATACGCTAACTGTATATACACGTCAGTGACGGACCATATCAAGAGCGTTGGCATCTATCTCCCTCAGCAGTTTGTTTGGAACGCTGTAGGAGCAATCGGACTGATCGATGAGGGAGAAGATCAGCCGAATGACGCTCCCGCTTTGCGAGTGAGACAGGTGGATCCACATACCCCCGACTACAACATGATCAAAAACTGGCTTCGCCGATGCGATGAGCTTCATCACATCACTTGCCGTCCCTTGTTTTCAGAGGACCTCAAGCAGATCAAGCTCGTTGATGTGGAGGCCCGCGAAATCATCGCATATCCTCCCGACGGCTGCGACTACACCGCCCTCAGCTATGTGTGGGGAGACGTGAAGCAACCCAGTTGCAAGTTAGGGGAGATCCTGCCCACCGTTCCTGCAACGCTCGAGGATGCCATGGTTGTAACCCGCAGTCTCGGCAAACGATATCTCTGGGTGGACTCCTTGTGCATAGACCAGGAGGATGACATGGAGAAGGACAAGCAGATAGCTCTCATGAGCGCCATTTACAGTGGTGCCTGGGCGACGATCATCAGCCTCTCAGGTCAATCCGCTTGCAGTGGGCTGCCACGTGTAGGAACGTTACAAGGCGTACTTTCTCAGCAGTCTTGCAAAATCTGGGGTAAAAGGCTACTGTCCGTAATGCCTACACTCGCAGAGCAGATTGCGCGGACACCCTGGGGACGTAGAGCATGGACTTACCAGGAGGGATTGCTCTCGCCGCGACGTCTGTTCTTCACCAATCACCAGGTCTATTTCCAGTGCAACTCTGTCCAGTGCTGCGAATCTCTAGATGATTCCAATTCTCCATTCCATCTTCAATCTGACGAGCAACGACGAGAAGCGCTTGAAAATGCGGTGCGGAAGGGCTGGGAAGCCAGAAATGTCATCGGTTCTGGTGTGTTAAGAGATCCTTTCCGTCCCATTTCTAGTGCTGCGGAGGCGCAGGTCGACTTCGACAATTTCGAAACGTACCAGAGGCTCGTGCACGACTACACGGGGAGAAAGATGTCCCATGAGGCCGACTCGCTCAACGCATTCTCTGCCGTGTTGAAGCGCCTAGAAGAGAAGTGTTACAAGAGAGGGTTTCTACATGGTCTTCCTATGGACGACCTCCCGAGAGCTCTGTTATGGTTCCACTTTACTCCGCCGCGTCGTCGGGTTGGCTTCCCTCCGTGGTCTTGGGCCGGGTGGGAGGGTGAAGTGAACGATATTGCAGTCCATGGGTCCAGGGAGACCGACAACCCGATCATACCCCCAATGCGGATATGGAAAGCCGGACGCGATGGTCACCCGGAGCTAGTATACAAGTTCAATCCAACACCTCATATAAAAGAACAACTAGAAATACCTTCAGAGGATGAGGATGGCTCCGAAGACGAGACAGACGACGACGAAGACACAGACTCTTCCGAGTCGGCTTCGAGTTCGAGTTCGGATTCTGAAGAAGGCTATGAAGAAAGCGAAAGTAAGCACCTTATGGTTGAGGTTGAAAGCAACGGCTCATACCAGACCGTTAGCGTGGCATGACGAGGGTTCCTCCGAAGGAATAGACCTTGAGAATGACCCAATGTTCCGCTTAGCTAAATCAGTGCTCGAGGAGAGCCCAGAAGCCCTTCAGAGGATCGACGAAAATGAACTGCTGGTCGAGGGAATTGTCATCCGACTGGGTAGCAGAGAAGTTCCGGATGGCCAAAGGGACAGTGAGGATGAGGACGATGCCAACGAACTTTGCGTCGTTCAACTTGAAGGGCAACCTGAGCCACAACAGATAAGGTTCCTTGGGTATAATGCCGAACAGTTGGCTGACTGGGAAAGTGGCGATGAGCAGGAGTTTCTACTCATGTCCCGGGAGGTCGACGACTCGGAGGACGCTGGACAAGTTATTTACAATGCTCTTTTGCTCATCGAACGGGATGGGGACGTTGCAAAGCGGGTAGGGGTGGCCAGCTTGAGGCTTGAAAGCGTGGAGCTGTTGGACAGTTGCAAGCCGGAGAGGAAACTGTTGAGGCTGAGGTAGCGCGTTTCACTTCATGTGACTGACTCCGTGTTTCGATATACATGCCGCCGTTTGGTTTGTCAAGCAGTTACATAGTTTCTTTGATCCGATGACTTGTGTTCTTTGGGTCGATAATGATTGTACCTGGATGTGTTTGTGGACGAAATTTGGGTGCTAGTGTTCCTGCTGTGACGATTCTCTGTCCAAGTGGGGTGAAGTTTATGCAATTACGATTCTTGAACAAGGTTTCTACCATCGTGTGCTTTCTCCGTGCAATCTCAAGACACTTGCATCACCAGCCGGGGTGGCGTGAATGTGATACATGAATCTGCTACAGTATTCACTCGAGTTTGCCACCAAATCCTCGGAGATCGCCCAAGCCAAGTCGCGCGAACCCACAATGCACGAGTCGGACAACCACACGGGGCAGCTCCCGGGACCCACACGTGGGTTCCAACGGTATGTCCGTCACACAGGTCTCAAAGAACATTGCAATAGATCCCTAGATCATCGGCCACTCCTCGAAAACACCCTGCCCAAACCTGAAAAAACTGATATTGCCAGCATCGACGGCAGCTATCACGATGGTCTTCCTGCCCATTTTGAGAGCAAGGAAAGGATTCGGTCTTGGCAGCGTAAATGTCGGCTTAGTCTTCGGAGGTGGGGATACTGAATGGAAGAAGGGAAGGAAAGAGAGCAGGCGTTGGAAAGATGTCCAGAGAGTCGAGGACCAGCTCGGTGTTGGTTGAGATAGTGTTACTCTGGATGGTGATCCTTCCTGAAGTCCTTCCCTCGGAGCGGCTGGACGAACATTGGTTGACTGAGAATTGCTTGGTTGTTTGGCGGGGGTCGGGATGCCACGTTTACGTGGTGGTGGGAGTGGCATTTCTGGAAGTATGTTGAATAGGGCAGTCAGTTCCTGGAGAGAGGGCATGGACGTCGTTCGTGCACTGTACACGGAAAAGTCAGCACCAAGACCATTGCATGTCAAAGACAACTCACTTGACAATCACAAGATAAAAATCGGGCGCAGGGGGAGCTGTCTTGCGAAATGGTGTGGAAGGCTTGTATGCATGAAAAAAGACTTTATAGGGTGATGGGGATTTCGGGGTGAGCTCGGATTTTGCTGCTGAGCGATACAAAGGAAAGGCATGACCACAGGGTATGTATCGTAGCGCCTTGAATAGATCCTCTATTTGAAGAACACAAGTTAGACGTATTAGAGATCCAGACAACGAACGTACGATTCTTTTTCTGCCGATAAGGTTGAAGTGGCCTCCACCAGTTTATCCTGTGGAAAAGTCGGGCAACACTCAAAACCTTTGATACAAGGCCAGAGACGAGTCCCATAAGTCTCCTTGTCACGGTATGTAATTGGGCAGGTGGAAGTGAAGCTGGTGGTGCAACTGGGTACTCGGGTGTCGGTGGTGAAGCGCGCATCAAAACGAACCCAAGACGTTTCAAATACGCATACACCTAACGGCCAGTAACGGATGAGCAGGGAATTAGTCCAGAGGATCACAAATCAATCACCTGGTAACGTTCCAAAGTCAAATCTTCACGGCCAATCATCTCGGCGAAGGCTTGTTGAACCGCCATTGGCGGCCCTGGACTTTGTGTGTCATAATTCGAAGGGTCTACGAGCGATGCTTCGGAAACTATTTTATAACAAAACAGAGCACCGCGTTCGATGAGATACAGGGCTTCTTCCGGGAGAAGTTCGAGCCGTTTGAGGAGTTTGGATGACCCTCGGGACTCGTTGTCCGCACTGTTATGTTGCACTGTCCGGGATGCGGAGTGGCCCATCGTCGTGAAATGTATGCCACGCGCAGTTGTTACATGCACACGGTCGATTGAAGGGTACCAGATGCCATAACTGATAGTTTTGCTGCAGCAGGATATGAGCGCAGACTGGACGGTCAAGAGTTCAACTAACCTCGAAATAGTTCTAGTGGCGCGAAGAGTCTCAAACATCGCATCTCGTGAGCGATCAAGAACATGAAGTTGTAACCCTGATCCTCCACCCGTAGCGGGTTCAAAGTCCTTTTCACCGCGTTTTGGAATGATAGGCCGTGCAGCCGCTCCAATTTTTCTGTTTGAGAGTTCACCATCCAGCCATGACTCCGCATGGCGAACACTCACGGAAGTTTGGTCCAATCTAGTCCGCCATCTTCGTCTCCGGAGGAATGATCGTCTCCTTCCTGGATATTGTCCGCTCGTGGACGTGGAATCTCGAGTGTATCATCCATCGTAGCGGAACTTGACAAAAGATTTGAAGCCTTCCATAAATGGACATGTCTCCGTCAGTCGTTCATCCGCGCTTGTGTCAGTTCTTCCGTTCCGCTCACTAGCTGGATGAAATGGAGTCCGAACGCAAGCCGACATTCGTTCAGTCTCTAATCGTGCGCAGCCCAGTTCCTTTTTGTTCGAAACACCCGCATGAACATTCGCGACATTTCCTTGTTCCACTTAGGCAGGAGGTGCAGCAGGTACAGCTGTGGACTTGCTTTTCTTCCCAATAGATACCATCAAGACGCGTCTGCAGTCTGCTCAAGGATTCGTAAAGGCTGGCGGCTTCAAAGGCATCTACAAAGGCATCGGGAGTGTTGTTGTGGGCAGCGCACCAGGAGGTGCGCCTCGTCATCCCTTGTCAGTGGGCTGTTTATGACCGGAGAGCAGCGGCAATATTCTTTTCGACATACGACATGTTAAAGCAATCTTTGCCTTTGCATGGGCAGCTGGCCCCACTCAACCACATGATTTCCGCGTCTATTGGTGAAATTGTACGTCGTTCTGGGCTACTGACATGTCTTCAACTTTCTGATGTCACATGCTTTAGGCAGCCTGCCTTGTCCGTGTTCCAACTGAGGTGATAAAAACGCGCACACAAACATCATCTTATGGTTCCACAGCTACGTCTCTCGCCGCCGCAAAGATGGTGCTCAAGCACCACGGTGTAAGGGGTCTTTATCGGGGCTTCGGAATAACTGTCATGCGTGAAGTTCGTGATATAAGTCATGGGTATTTCCATGACATTTCTCATCGCTTCCACAGATCCCATTTACCTCACTTCAATTTCCTCTATATGAGTTTTTGAAGTACCGACTCTCCCTGGCTATGGGTGCGCGCCCGCTCCATGCTTCGGAGGCGGCAGTCTGTGGTAGTATCGCTGGTGGCGTTGCGGCTGCACTGACGACTCCCCTTGATGTTCTCAAGACGCGAGTGATGCTGGACATGCGGGTATGTCCACGTTCTTCGTCCGTTCTCATCTCTGACGTGCAATGTCAAGGATTCCACTTCAAAAATGCCCTCGCTCCTGAACCGTTTGGGGCAGATTTATGCTGCAGAGGGACCCAAGGCACTGTTTTCAGGTGTCGTACCGCGGACACTTTGGATATCTGCTGGTGGTGCTGTGTTCCTTGGTGCTTATGAGTGGGTTATGGGTGGTCTGGTTGATAGATGACCTGCACGATTACCGTCGTTCTACCACGCTGTTGGGTGGGATCCACTTAGGCAGCAACCCGGAGAATGGGATCAACCACCTGCAGTAGCTTGCTCCGGTGTGCTGGCGCGGCAACTTCCTGTGGCTTCGTATTGCCAGTCATGCCCTGATCAATTCGTTCCTTCAACAACCCCTAGCTGGTGTCGTTATAGTTTCATGCCAGGGCCGAAGATGGGGTGACCTCTGGCTGTTGGAGAGTCCGGACTCAACACCCGCGGTCGACACTCAAACGCCAATGCAGGAGAACTGAACATGGTGGTGACCGGGAGAGTTTGAGCCAAATGCATGGGAAACTCGGTTAGATTCGGGATCCGGCCGCAAAGAGGATTCCTTGAACATAGAGTATACCCGCTTACACCTGGGAACGGTGGTGCGTTCGATTCAAGGTGGTGACACAGTGCGGCTGCCTTAGCATTCAACGTGACTGCCAGCAACAACACTATCGACAGTCTCAGGGGATTGTACGGTCAGCTAGTCCGAACTTGGCTCGAGTCCAATTCCTTGAAGCAGCAGATCTTGACTCCGTCAACAGATATCGATAGTGGTCGTCGATTTCTCAACACCGTCATTTGTTTCCCTTGGTTGTCAGTGCAGTCACCGCCGACCGGTCCTAGTCGCGGAACAACGGACCTACAAGCTGGCTCAGGGCCGTGTGGGTTGACATTGGCGATCAGGGCACTCCACTAGCCTACCTGGCAAAGAATTGTTTACTTGAGTCACTCCAAGGTGAAATGGTGGGCGTGGTGGTTACCACCAGCAAGTAATGGCATTTTCTTTCAGAGAAACAATTTATTCGTCCCGCAAGATATTATTTCGCGGGCTTGGCGAGGCACCCAGTTCACATATAAATGCTCATGATCCACACTCCATTCCACCCACAGCGTTTAATTTCCTTCACTACATACCAGCTTTCGTCTCCTACTATGGGGGCGGCGGACTCCCTCCTGCTGAGTTCTGATTTCTTGTACCAACTTCACACCCTTTTCCTCTTTACCAAGGCGGATATCTGGACGGCACTGATTCCGCAGGTGTGTTACGAGTCATCCATCGTAATGCTTCTCAACGCAACTCCCTCCTAAAGACCGTCTTCGCACTTGCAGTTGCCGGGGTGTGTCACCCTTCACACGTCTTCCATGTAGTGACATGGATTTGGCTTCACTTGCTGACGTGTAACGTCGCGAATCAAGTCAAAGCACCTGATGAAGACAAGGTCAACAAACCCTTTCGCCCACTTCCGTCTGGGAGAATCACCGAACATCATGCCAGGATTCTTCGTTGGATCCTCGTCCCTGTGTGCCTAGCAGTCTCGGCGGCGTACAGCACAGAGCTGTTCATCACCAGCATGGAACTCCAAGTCCTCACCATCATCTACAGCGAACTTCACTGCGATGAAAGTTTTCTCTTGAAGAACTCTGTCACCGCGCTCATGTACGGCTGTGCAGGTTTCGGCGGCGCTTTATTGGCAGGTATACACCACAAGTTTCTACTCACCGACTGTGATTTCGCTCACTTTCTGCATTGCCAGGATGCGATCGGTCTCACGTACCCGAGGCAGCCGAGCTCGCCGTCCGGTTGAGCACAGCGGTCTTCGCTTCTACTCTGCATGCGCAAGATTTCAAAGACGTCTCTGGAGATCGCTTGACGGGTAGATGTACCCTCCCCATCATATTTCCCTTCGTTTCTAGGTTATCTGTCTCGCTAGGCATCCCGTTGTGGTCGATTTACCTCAGTCGTGTGTGGCGTCTTGATCCGCTCAGTGCGACGGCGTTCGTTTTGTACTCTGGTTACACGGGGGTTCGCTTTTTGCTCTACCGGTCCGTCGACGACGACAAGCGATCCTGCAAATTTTACAGTGTAAGCGCGTGTCGCGATTTGTATGAATCTCACATTGACGCCCTTGCAAAGTTTTGGCTTAGCATTCACCATATACTTCCTGCTTACAGGAACATTTGCATGGCGACCAGCAACCTCTGGTGCCCAACACCGTCTACGCGGTGTCATCTGTAGTATCACCATCTTTTCACGAACTTTTGCAGACATTTTCAAGTTGCATCGGATGTTCATGAGTTATTCGTTATCATAACCCAAGGATCACAGTATACACACGAATTTGTATCATACCGCATCTTTTTATGGACTAGCCTCGTAGAACCACGCTAGGACAGATTACAGTTTAGATCCAATTTTGCAGTCTGATCGAGGATCGCGGATCGATGTGTCAGTTTTCACGACATTATTTACCCGACGTAAGTACGGTAGGTACATCCTAGGACACATGCTCATTTTGATCTGCGTGACAAAACCAACGTTCACAGAACGTTTCAACTGTGAACGCTTTGTATGATGCCTAAAGCCCAAGTGCGATCACCGCGGGCAACTATTTTCTCTGTGAAAAACTCTCCAAACAGATCATTCAGCTGAGCAATCAATTTGACATCCTCTTCTCGCGTCCGATCAAAGGACTCCGGCATGTCGGAGAAGGGTGACAGCGTTTGCAGCGCGAGCTAGGCGGAGCAATGCTTAGGTCACCGGCGCTCAGAAAATTAACCTTAAGCTTACCATGACCGCGTCGACGACGCCATCGACCCCGTCACCAGCCGAAGCAGCAAGCTCAGCGCCCACGACGCGAGCACCACCGCCTTCGAGGACGCCTTTCCGGACTGCTTCCTTGCCTATTCCGACGAGACCACGAATCGCGCCTTCCCGAGTGCCGAGTGGTTTTGGAGTACCTCTCGGTTCTGTACTTGACGTTGCTTGCGCGATTGCGAGTGATTCGAAGCCGTTTACGATCACTGAGGTGGAAGGAGGTGTCGGGCCCGTACCACCCCCACCCAACAGCGCGACCAAGAGGGTTTTCATGATGCGTGGTGAAAGTGAGGGATATGTCGTCGAGTGTTGCGTCAATAATCGGCCAAGCGTTTGGGCAGCTGCCGTGCGGAGGTGGGTCGCGTTGGTTCGCGGTAGATTGGAGTGTAAGAGCGTAGACAGGATGGCAGGGAGGATTTGGTGTAGCTATGGGGGACCAATCAGCGTACAGGCAATGTGAAGAGGGAAAGACAAATGTACGTACATACGGTTCAATGAACAGGGTCGTGTTCTCAAGGATTGCGCTTACAACATCAAGTAATACTTCGAGTGTTTTTCCTTCTGATTCACCCTCTGTTCCATCCCTGAGCGCGTTGACGACGCCTTCCCCGACCCATCGTACCAAGTACGGCAAGAGTGCTTGCAGACCTGCGTCTGCACGAAGACTTGCAAGCGCAGCTGTACGTTTGGCGGTATCTGATGCAGATGACGAAGGAGGGAGCAGCGAAGAAGTGAGTCGGGTGTAATATAGCTGAAGTTCTTTGGAAAGAACTTGTTTGACGAGCTGGTTTTGTTGAGTCGTCTGAGGTAGCTGTCTTCCCTGTGTAGGCGCGGCGGCGCCAGGTTGTGGTGGTTTGGCTTCGGCGCCTGCAGGGGTAGGCTCTTCTCTCGGAACGGCTGGTGGGTTCTCTGGCACAAGAGGTTGTACTCCTTCAACGGCAAGCCAGTGTGCGGTCCAATTGACGCCCCTCGGAACGATGATCTTTTCCTCCCTCAAGACTTTATCAAAATCGATCTCTTCATCCTCCACGAAGTACACGGCGCCAGCTGAAGCGAGATGCGGGAACGGAAGTGCGCGTCGAAACGTGGAAGGAGCATGCGGAGTGTGGCCATACAGAGGTTCTATGTTCAAGGTTCGCAAAGCAAGGTCGATATCGGCGGTGGTGAGTACCGTTCTGCGTGCGTGTCGCATGTAACGAGCGGCTTCCTGGTCCGAACGTCAGCGCTACTCGTCGCCAATGCTAGCGTTGAAACACACCTCGATGACCTGGTGTATTCTGTATTCGACATCACTCGCGAGTGCAGATGCGACTGTATCCGGAAGATTTGTGTTGCTCAGAGACTCTGCCACATCCTATGGACCATTTCAATCGCAGTCTGTCTGAGATACGGATCGCGCACTTTGATTGAATCTGCTTTGTAGACGCCTGCGTGGTGTGTCTGGGTCAACTTGGATTTTGGTCCTGGTTTGTTCATGGTGATAAACGGCTACCAGCAATACTTTGTAGTTGCTTTGTTTGCACATGTGCTACATTTGTGTTCTCTGCACTGAACTACCACCTACATCCCTTCCAGTGCTGAGCGCTGAACCTCAAACATCGTCGATGCGGCTGCGGACTCGCAGCACAGCCAGTGAAATTGAATGCACCAGGTGCAGTGGGTATTGTATGTAAATGAGATAGATCTATCTACATTGCATCCGTGTTCACATGATTAAACAGTACAGTACCATATCAGTGGTATTATCATAGCTTGCTATTGAAATCGCCACATGCTCGCCGCTGCTGGGCCCTGACATGATGACCATAACGCCGTGCCAAATGGTTGGTGCCCATTCCCGTAGAACGGAGCCGGGCGCTGCACCCAGCCGGGGGTGGTGTTTTCGTAATCTCGTGGTGGGGGAACTTGAAGCTCCGCAGCCATCAATAGTAAGTACTCGATTTCATCCTGGGTTGGCGATGCAACACCAGTGGTCGCAGTATTTTCTGAAGATTTTTCCTTGTAAACCTTGAGATGTTTAGGAAAAAGGAATACCAACGGGTAACCATCCCACGTGGAATCGCCTTCTCTGGTTTGTGCAGCTCACTGGCAGGCGTTGCTGACAATCGCAACGCGAGTTTTTGGTTCTCATCGGCGAGATTTCTCAGCTTTTTTGCGGCTGTTATTCGATTTTCAGCGGACGGCTCAATCAACAACATTGTTGACCTACCTGTGACGAGGAGTTGATGTCGCGTGGCATCTCTGCCTAATGGAGTATCGAAGGGATCGACGAGGAGTAGTGCATCTCGCAGCTCAGTGAAGCCGTCCGTCTCTTTGGATCGATACTCTCGCTGTGACTGCATCTTGTTTTTTCTCGAAGGCGAACACTCTGGAGCGTATGGTTGGGATGATGATGACCGCATTGTCGGATGGATGGGGTGAGGTACAATACCTTGCACCTCGACACTGCCCGTATTATAGACTTTGGCAGTCCACTGCCCTTCTATCCCATTGCAATGCCGTGCGAACGGTCCGAACCGCCAGGGTGAGTTCTCTAGGTACCGAGTTAACGATGACGTCCCTCGTGAACTATCTCCGTCAGTTTTTGCTATGGAGTTACGATGAAAACACATCCACGTGTGAGTACCTTTGTGTATGGGTATCACAGCCACTTTTTTTGACGAGATCATAACTCTCCGGCTAAGAAGACTCGATGTTACACCGGGCACTTTTAAAGGTTACTGACTCCCAGGGAGTCGAATGTGGTGAAGATGAGGGGAACGCAACCCACACACATTTGGTAAATACCCCATTTCACCCTTTGCCGTTCCCGTTTTAGGTCCACCGTTCTTCCATCGTTCCCACTGACAAATATAGCTATTTCATGCACCATCATCTTGCATCGCACCGAGCATTTGCACGACGATCTGTCGCGATGCCCTGTCGGAGAATCACGGGCAGATCACTGGGTCTGGATCACAGTGTAAGTCCTAGGTGCAGCAACTCGCAGCCCGAGGGGGGATTGTTTCGGCTATCCGGATGAGTGCGACGCCGTACCGGTGAGGTATGTTCCGGCGATTGGACTTAATCAAAATGCTGTGTTGCGTTTCTGGTGTGCGTCGTGCTCCTCGGACTTGGACGGTTAAACAATTCAGCTAGTAGAACATTCCCTGTACGGTACCGGCTGGTATCGGATGCACCGCTGCCTTTTTGAATTGGCGGTGGCGATGGACGATGGATCTTGTCCTTCGCTGAACCATTGCATAGTCGGACTGTCTCTTCAACCGGATCCTCTTCAACCGGCTGACGTGCGATGAACGTTCTTTGAACGTGCGATCGGCAATTATACGAACGACACGATACACTCAAGGATCGACATACAGCCCCGCGGTTAGGTATAAAAAAGCAAGGTGAGTAGCCCATACCTTCAACACGAACTGCAACACTTGATATGCAACTGGTAAGGGAGGGCTCGAAGGGGAGTGCATCGATTAATGGTTTTTACAGCCTCAGGCCGCGCGAAAAAACATTGGCTCGCTCCTTCAGCAATGCAATGTTCTATACCAAATCATTCCGTTTGACGAGGACCTGTACCACGAATGCGTGGATGACGCGATACGACGTGGCTACCCAGTGGACGGGAACCAGTCTGTGCGGACATTTTTGCGAGAGGGGGTCGTTTATGCAGCCACTGCCGGCAGGCATCTTCCACATCGTCCAACCCAGATCTGGATCGCACTCTACACGTCTTGCGCCGTCTTTGTGGACGAAACGACCGACCACTTTCCAGAGGAGATGCCCAACGTCTATCTCTTCAACGATCGATTTATTCGTAAGGAGCCGCAAGGGAGTGGGGTACTGGATGCATTTGCAGATATTATGCGTCGAGGGTCGGATCTGTATCGACCTGTCGCCTCTCAACTGATCACCACATCGACATTGAACTTCGTCACTGCAAATTTATTGGAGCATGAAACGAAATCTATGCAGGTGAGTATATCTGTCACGCGCTTGAAAACATGTCACTAACTCGGTGGCGAGTAGATCTCGAGCGCTGCGCAACGGTACCCCATTTACCAACGAACCTTGTCTGGTGTTGCGGAGGCCTACTCATTCATGGTGTTTCCGCGCGAGATTCCCCTAAATGACTACATTCAGGCGATCCCGGAGATGACCTTGTTTATTCATAATGTCAAGTGTGTACCTTTGCCTGTCTCTCATCGGCACTTTATTCATGCTCCTTTTCAGCGATGTACTATCCTTTTACAAGGAAGAGCTAGTGGGTGAGACGACCAATCAAGTCTCCACGCAGGCTGCACGCACCAACAAATCAAAATTGGAAACGTTTGGTGAACTCACGGAGACGACGATCGGCCTCTACAAGGGGATTGTAAAAATATTGGAGGGCTCTCCGGAAGCTTGCGAAGCGTTTAAGCGATACACGGCTGGCTATGTATACTTCCACACCTCCACTGCAAGGTATCGATTCGCGGACTTGGACTTGTAGGCGCTTTGTCAGATACCCTTGTACTAGTAAAGGATATACGATAAAACCTGTACGCCACCGTGGAGCGTTAATTGATTCTTTGCAGATGTGGCATGTGAACGCGCCGATACCACGGGGAGACATGGCAAGTTTGGGAAGCACTGCGTACTTATCTCATGGAACATTCCCAATCTTCTGATGAATTTGTCGGAAAGCGTGCGCCCAACGAAGAAACGGTAATTGGATAAGCAATGCTTCCGCCCGTTATCATTGGACGCGGTATTAATAGCAGAGCAGGCTTAGGAACCCGGAGAACATATGGCGGAAAGACGGAGGCCGGTGCGGTGATTACACGCAAAGAAGTCTCGGCGCGTTATCCCAGTCGAGCATCGGATACATAGGATGCATAGCTACAGTAAACGGCGCGGTCCGGGGACTTTCTCGCAACCGAGCGAACCTGTGGGTGCCTGTCAGGCTCTCACAAACTTTTGTATGATCCAGACAGTTGATTAATAGCATGACTCACTGGAGGCGCTTCCAAAGGTGCCTGAGAGCCTCCTCAAGCCAATCGACATGCCTTGCTGAGAAAGTCTTGGGAGCTATTACACCCACCCCCTGATGACCATCAAGAATTTTCCTTGACCAAGATATACCTAAACTTTGCACAACTGCCTCCGATGGATTTTTGAACCGAAGACCTTGTGTGGAAGGCTGGGACAGTTGAGGGAAATCGCAGGAGCCTGGAGCAGACGCCGAGAATGCCGGTTCGCCTGGTTTCCTGGCCGGACTGATTCCCATAGCTTGGCACGACGCATAACGGGCCAATCATGTTCTGAGTTTGCAGTGCTCGTGAGGTCTCAGTATTACCTTGGGAGTTGATTGTTCAACAAGGAATTTCTCGGCCCTGGGAACTGCTGCGCCACTGGCAGCTGCATCATGTACAATGCCCGAGATGGATCCGAGTCGCTGTACTGTGTGGCGCGCCGGTGCCATTACCAGGAGTTGGACTCAGATTCCGAGTCCCGCCGCTCGGCGAACACATCCAAAAAACAGGTGAAATCAGTGACAGCCGGGCGCTGGAGCGTTCAGACGAGTCGCTCCGCCTGGCAACCGCGGTGATCACGTGTTGACGTAGCAGTGACCCACAGTGAAACTCATTCCCTGGTCGACTATGCACGCCAACTTGTGGTTTCTCGTGACAACTCGATTCAATGCATTCTAGGCAAACGTTTGTTACTCTGAACGGTGTTGCATGGTGTTGCACGCCGCTAGTCAGGTGCTAATTATACGTACCGGTCACTCATTCAATTGCGTGTGAGTCGCTGATTTGATGAGCCACTGATTCATGATGGTATCGGATGGCAGGCACCGTACGGGAGCTTACGAAAGGCAGGAGACTAGCTCCAGCACATTGGTCTGGTACAACTGCCCTTTCGAAGAATGAGAACATCCACATAGACGTCAAGCTAGGACTCCAGTCACCCTCATCGAGTAGTCTTCCCAAGTCATTGTCCACTCTTCAGGTGATCAATATCGGAAAACGGAAACGGAGGCAAATTCGTCTATGACATTCTCCAACGAGATCACTGATCACGCCTAGGCTCGCTCTCGCAGATATCAACCTCTGCGAATCGAACCAAGCGATGTACACTGCTTCGTAGCTCCCGACAGAGAGCATGGTGTGGCGCCATCGAAATCACCGCACGGACAACACCGTGACGTGCGCATTGCAACCTGACCTTTCCCTTGTTTCTTCTCGACGTTCTTGGCGTTGATTTTCTCATGACTTCAAAGATAACTGACCCGCCCGTGGAATATATAACGTTAACAGCATGTTTGTTTTTCGTCAGCTTTACTTTCTCGTGCGTCGTTGGCAAGGCGAATACTCAGAACGAAGATGGCTGCGCTGCCAGGCCTCGAACAGGTGCAGCGATGACGCGAGGCTCGTCAAACAGGTGCTCTGTTTCACGGTCAACCAAAATGCGGGGAACACTCGCGAATATGTCGGGTTTTACGTCGATTGTTCTCGGTGGGGCCGAGTTTATCGTGCGATATTTGCGCTTATTATAACTCATTAGACAAGCTAAACAACGTGCCGACCGTTAGTGATTCTTTCGACCACAACCTGCCGAATGTTTTCGGTGATTTGAGTCTTACCGACTTGTCGGGCAACCAGATTGATAGCCTCTCTTTTCCTAACCGAGCCATCTGAAATCAGGTGTCTCGGACATGTGATGAATACTCGCTGAACACGAAGTCCAATTGCGACAAAACGGCCATGCATAGCCCAGGATCGGAGTGTAAGGTGGTTGGATATAAGAGCCAGGCGATGTACCACTACATCAACGAGAATTGCGATATTCGACATGCAATTGGTAAGGGAAAAAGCTAAGGGCAAGATTGTCTATTAACGCTCCTGACAGGTTCAGGCCGTGCGTGAAGATATTCTCTTACTTCTCAAACAATGCGACGTCCCATATCAAATCGTCCCTTTTGACACGGACCTGTACCAAGAGTGCATCGATGATGCAATACGACGCGGTTACCCGGTGGATGGCGATCGGTCTGTGCGGACGTACTTGCGACAGGGGGTAGCTTATGCAGCAAACGCTGGCATGCATCTCCCCCGCCATCCAACCCAGATATGGATCGCACTCTTTACGTCGTGCGTCATCTTTGTGGACGAAACGACCGACCATTTTCCAGAAGAGATGCCCAACGTCTATCTCTTCAATGATCGGTTTGTTCGTGCAGAACTACAGGGAAATAGTGTCCTAGGCGCACTCGCAGATATCATGCGTCGGGTCTCGGACTTGTACCCTCCTGTCCCTTCTCATCTGATCACTACGGCGACATTGAACTTTGTCACTGCCAACTTGCTGGAGCATGAAACGAGATCTATGAAGGTAACGTTATCTCAAAATCACTCTGAAGGACACGTCACTGATGACGACATGATTAGATTTCGAACGCTGCTCAACAGTATCCCACTTACCAACGAATCTTATCTGGCCTCGCAGGAGCCTACGCGTTCATGGCGTTTCCACGAGAAATTCCCCTGAGTGACTACATTCAAGCGGTCCCAGAAATGATGCTGTTTATCAACAACGTCAAGTGTGTACCATCTCGTCTCGCATCAATACATGTTCATGACACATTCCAGCGATATATTTTCATTTTACAAAGAAGAACGTGTTGGTGAGATTACGAACCACGTTTCCACACGGGCTGCTCGCACCAGGAAGTCGAAGTTGGAAACGCTTGATGAGCTGACGGAGAGGGCGATCGACCTTCACAAGGGTATCTTGGAAATATTGGAGGAATCTCCCGAGGCTTGTGAAGCATTCCATAATTATACGGCTGGTTATGTTTACTTCCATACCTCGTCAGGGAGATATGGGTTGGAAGACTTGGGTTTGTAGCGATTGTGTTGAGCCGTTCCCGGTATCTGTAATGAGTTCAAGATAAGATAGCAACTGCTGTGCCGTCATGAATATTACTGTGACGAAGTCTGTCGTTCCAGCGTCAGCTTGTCCCTTGAAAATTCCCATCCGAGTCTTTTGTGCCAATGGGTGTCTGTCTGTTGAGGCGCAGAAGATTGATATTAAGCCTTGAGGCCTGGCCTGAAGGCTGTCATGGTTCCCCTCGAGTTCTCCCGGGATGTTCATAGACTGGTGACCAGTCCGTCTACAGCTAGCTGCAAAACCGTAGGCCGAATTTCCGTTCGACGGCTTGCCTCTTTCGCGCAGCTTGCCCCTTTTGGACGGACTGGTCACCTGCCTAGGATGTTCATATGCAACACTGCACAACCACTCCCACAGATAGGAATTTCTTACTAGACATACGGCCGAACATCGGCAGGCACCTTGTTTACGAGAGTGTTTACTTTGCACGAGTAATTGAACGTTGAATCATTTGCGGATGCGTACGGCGAGGATAATATCAAACAGTACTGATAGTACCTAGAGGTCTGCACGGGTACGGGTACGCGCACGCGTGCTCGTGCACTCACCCACCCACGCCTTGTCCTCACCATGACCCATCTCGTCCGCCTTCCCTCCACACGTGACGATGATGCTCAGATGAGGACGACGCCACGAGGACGACGCACGAGGACGTACCCTCTTCCCCATCCTCGTGACCCACCTCGCAACGACTCACATGCGATGATGCGCCCTCTCCCTCACCCTCTGAGTCACCCTCACTCACCTCGCGACGACAACGCCACGATGACTCACGACGAGGATGCTACGATGACAACATGGCGAGGATGAGGACGACGCGACGGCAGGCCCTCTCCCTCGTCCTCACCCACCTCGCAACAACGAAACCACGACAACGATGCCACGACAACGACAACACAATGTTGACTACGAGGACGTGGCAATGAGGCTGCACCTCGCGGCCCTCTCCTGCCCCCACTGTGTCCAATCAAGTGCATCTCTCGCCCCCACCATGTTCCTTCGAGTGCAATCACTCCTCTTCCTCTCCCACCGTGTTCATTTGAGTGCCACCGCTCATCTCCAGCCCCCATTGTGTTTTTTTCGGGCCTGGATGCTCATCTTCCGCCTCTATCGTGTCCATTCGAGTGCAAATACTCGTTGTCGCCACCACCATGTGTTTTTGAGCCCAATCGCCCCTACTGTGTTCATTCAAATGCTCATCTCCCAACCCCATCGTGCATTTTCGGGCTTGGTCGTCCATCTCCCACCCTTACTGTGTCCAAACGCCTGTCTGCCGCTGCCACCATGTGTTTTCGGGCCCATTCGTTCATCTGCCAATTTGCCCTGCCGCCTCGTCCGTTTTGCCTACCTCGTCCGTTCGCGACGATAACGACAACACGGTGAAGTGCATTGTGATCTCAAAGTTGTTGAAACAGGGAATATACGATGTCGTCCATGGCCAATAGAATTCAGTGACATATACTGCATGATTTTAGTCGAACCAGACCCAGGTGAATGCATTATTGAATATTGAACATTCTGAACGTCCACCAAAAACTACAAGTTCCAACAGGTATAATAGCATTTCAGGCAGGAATATCCCACGTCAACATTTTGAAGCCTCCACAGCCACAATTCTTCCCCCCTAGTGACCTTGTAAACAAGGTAACCTTAAACAAGGTAATCTGAACTATCCGCGTCAGTGGGCGCCCGGTGGTCGAGTGGTTCTAGGAGCCTTCTGACACGAAACTGGCAGAATTCGAGGAGGCGCTATCGACTCACAGAAAATTCGCCAAATCCACGCTGTCGAGTGCGAACTTGAGTCATCGCGAAAAGACTATCGAGTCATACTCCCCGAAGCGCTGAAGCTTGAAATCACGTCACCCAATCCGATGATTCCAACCGCAACGACGATGTCGATGTACAGCATATTCCCCATTGAATCACCCATCTCCCCGTCCCAGCTCGCCGCATACAAGAAGCTCCGACTCACCTCGCTCCAACTCGACCCACAAGCCTTTTCGTCCAACTATGCACGCGAAGTGGCTTTCTCAGACGATGTTTGGCGAGAGCGCATCGGGGGGCGGGGTAAACAGACGATTGTGGCTTCTGTACGGGATGTCTCGCATGGGCGGGGAGATGACAACAACAGGGAGACGGAGGCTGGACTAGAGTCGGGCGAGTGGATAGGAACGGCGGGTATGGTGGGACCGTCAGACCTGCATCCTTCCGTCCTTGCCCCGTTCAAAGAGGCCGGGGTGGATGCCAACTGGGAGATATACGCCTTGTTCGGAATGTGGGTACATCCTGCACATAGGGGCAAAGGTGTCGGAGCCCAACTAGTAAGGGCATGTTTAGAATGGGCGCGGACACATGTCGACACCAAATTCTTGAACGAAAACGGTGGAGACTTGGAGAAAGTTGTGGTCCTACTTGTCTGTAATGACAACATGGTCGGACGCGCGTTGTATACAAGGGTGGGATTCACCGACTTAGAAGGAGTCTCTTCAAAGGAGGGAGAGATGTGGATGTTGGCCAAAGTGTAGGGGGGAGAATCCATAACGAAGCATGTCATGGTTCAGAGAGTGACACCGATATTATGGGATATATACCAAACCGTTTGCATAGAGCCTCTGTGGATACATACATCATACAGAAGAACAGCACGGTGCTTTTCAAGATCGCTTGCTAGTACTGCCTAGAAGTCCATGAATATGATCTTACAACATTGCGACCTCAGTCATTCGCGAGCTTAGTTTGTTTCAGCATCCGTATGCGCCGTAGTCGCGATTCCAACTCTGCCATTGCTAGTGTCATAAACCGAGTAGAAGCGCTGCAACCACCCGAACCCGTCTGTTGCATCTTCCGCGTGAGCAAACCTCATAGCCGCAACATGCAAAAAACCTACTGATAAAGTCAAGACCGGATCCGCTCTCGTTCCCGAGATCAGAAGTGATCAGATAAATTTGGTCCTCCTGGCCACCAAGCACGGCGTTGAGCGCGCGGGGCCAAATTTGGGCGTTTGGCGTCAGCTCGTACGTAACCTGTCAGAATGATTTCAGTCGATTGGAACGGCTCAGGGGGCCGGCGTAGAAAAACGTACGCCGCCGATATTGAAGTACATGCTCTTCAGTTGTGCATACTGTTCATTCGTGATGGTAAGCAAACCAGTGGTCCTGATTCCGGTATATTTGAGTGATTGCCGCGCAGCTGCGATAATGGGTATCTCACTGGTCCTGAGTCGCTCCAGTTGCCTGTTGATAAGCATGGAAGGCGTCCGTGGCAAGGAGCAAAAGCGTGGTGCCTGTGTCGACGATCCCGGCAGTAGTGTTCAGGATGTTTGTGCAATCCCCGTAAGTCACCGATTGATCGATTCCCCAGTACTATGACGTGGTGCATATGAGGGTTGGTTATTGCATCCCAATAGATTTAACTCACCCTCGACGCGGGAGAGGTGGACGTAATTGGCACATAGTTTAGTTCACCGGTGTATCTAACGTTCGTGATGGTGTTTAGGCAAGGTGAAAGGACTCTAAGACAACTTACTTGGTACTATCGGGTCCTCCAAAGTTCAGCTCGCCGTTGGCGACATTGGCAGTCGACGAGGGTTCATAGAAAATGCCCAATGAATCGGCCGAGATCAACCCTTGCTGGGAGAGGTTGTCCGTGACTGTTGGTACTTCCGTGGTGTTTGAAACAGTGCCTTGCGTCAGGTCAACCGGACCGACCCTGCGATTTACTTGTCAATGCACGACTACCTGGGTTTTCGGTCAAAGTACCTACCCAAGAATACCATCCACGTCCTTGAACCCCTGAGCAGATGAAGCAACGCCGATCGATTGATTCTGAATCGTAAGGTTTGCGCTCAAGGTGACTGTATCGGTATCTGCAGCGCCGTAAGTTCTATCTGACCAGTACAAAGAAAAGAAAAAAAAGTGCTAACATTCTTCTCCGGACATTGTTCCGGAACCATAGCTGACGTTCTGCGGCAGAGCGTATCAAATCCATGTTAATACTTCATTGCCGATAGGGAACTTACAACAGTATTACCGGTGTCTTGGCTGGTGCACGTCGGGCTGTATGGTGTGTTCGCACCAACCCAAGTGTTTGAACTCCCTATAGGTGACATTGGGATCACCCAAACAAGGTTATCTAGTGCAAGACTCACCGGTATCAATTAGAAGGCTGTATTGCGTTGGGGGATTCCCAACACCGACAGATGTTGTATATGTTACACCTACCACCGTTGCTCAAAACAGTTTGAGTACCAGATAAAGTGTAACAAACTGACTGGTATCCGTCACGCTGACGTTATCACCGTCAGTAACGCGCGTAAAAGCCCTCTGCCTGAGGGCCTTGTTGGGTCCATGCGGCGATATGCCAGCGAGGAACTTGGCCGCACGCTTGCGATCACGTTCAAGAAGCTCCTTCGCACCGAGCGTTGCTCGGAGGCGAGTCGCAAAGGGAACAGAGTTTATAACGAATCTGGGCATGACTTGTGGGTTGATGCAACAATCTGAGTGATGGAACCAGGAGGGTGAGAAGGGTGAGGAAAATCCTCTTCGAAGCAAACAGCCTTTATACACCTAAGGCACTGCATTTGGGCAGTCGAAGTCCTTCTGGCGACAGTAAAAGGCGTCAACCCTGATCTTACTAGAGCCATCGCGCCGGCTATTAGAAAAGCATTGTCAGCGTGGTTCCATATCGGTGACTCGCCACGGTCATACCATCGAGGTGAAACAGGACATGACTCACCACATCAACTGTAGAATGGTTGTAGCTTCCAACCCTGCCAGGAAGAACGTCAACTTGGATGCACCAACCCACATGAATCGCTGTGTACGCCCACCCGTGACATGATGACACTTTCGCTTACCAGAGGCTACTACTAAGCACCTGTCATGAACGCTCGCCCAACGCGCATGTCGTCAATCTCGCTGGTCAGCAATGATGCCATCTGACAGTGTATATTTATGCGCTGAGAAACATCCGACACAAACCCTCAGCCAAGCGGCAAAAAATAACAAGGAGCAAAGGTCAGAAGTAGTGAAGAAGTTGTATTTTGACCCACCAATCACGGTCACGGTAAAGGACAGGGACAGCATTATTAGATGCTTGATCTTCACCAAACTCGATCAGTTCGCTGAAGAACACGCGTACCAATGACAACACCCTGTCAAGGTGGAACATCTTCCCCCCCCCTAATTACTCAGCAGTGGATGCCTTCCCGTAAAAAAATTAGAGGTTCCCACAATCAACCAGACAGCTGTCAGGTTAATTAAGCGAATAGCCATTCGCTGGGAATTTCTGTAAACGGTAAGCACTAAGCCGTAAATTTAAAAGCTTTTATCATGGTGGAGCGGCGTGCGACATCCGAAATGTTGCTCAAGCGACGTTGACGATGGGTTCAAAAGTGATCCAATATCATGTTGCAAAGTGTCACGGAACTCGTGAAAAGTGTGAATTTGGATGGCAAGGTCAAAGTTTCAACACTCACCTTGTACACTTACAAAGGGATCGTGCACGAACGACAGAAAACGAAATATGTGCGATACGCGTGGGTGGAGCGACATGAACCACCCTGAGACTCAACAGAGCCATACGAGTACAGGTCCCCTCCAATCCAACCAAACAGGAGAAATCGCTCAAGTTGCCTATCAGAATTCGGCTGGGCAGCATGAGTTTCAACCAAACGGTGGCCATGCCACATCACATCCCCGATATATCACGGCCCTGTCAAAGGTCGTGCGCGTGAGCGATGGATCTCATTATGAGTGCTGGTCGAATTTGAACCAGTTCAGTATCGCGGCTCGTATCAAACAGTAAGTTACCTACTTCATGTTCCTTGCCCTCATTTCCAGCTATCTGTGGATGTTGTGAGATGCTGGCGATCATTGATGGCGCGTTCAAAGATGACCACGCGGTTTCGAAAGGCTCTGTTGGGGATACAACGTTCAACCATGAAGGATAGAATGTACTGACTACAACATAGCATCCTATTAACCTCACAGAATGCGCAGGTCGTGAGGGCATGCAAGCGGGTAAGACTGAGGGAGAAGGGCGTGGACGGACGCAGAACGGGTGGCATGAGATGGTCACTACGACATCGTGACGGTCGCAGCATCCCCGAGGTCACTGTAACGTCACATCGCAATGTCTGAGGTACGCGAGATTGGGCCAGGGCGGCAGGGTGTGCGAGGCCGGAAGGTTGGGGTAAGTGGTGGACATGGTCACATAGGTTGGCAGGGAGTGCGAGGGCATCGAATGTCGCAATCGGGCAAGAGTGGTGGAGAACGAGAGAACGAGCGACGACCACCGACGGCAAACGGAGGGCGCGCCGTTGCATCTCGGACTTTGTGGCGGAGTGGGTGGGTCATGTATGTAGTATGACCCGGGATGGTTCGAGGATGCTCATGAGACCCTCAAAGAGCTTCTGCAGCAAGCATCGCGGGGGATGTAGTGCGGGGAATCCTCCATTTCCAAATTTGGAACTGGTGGGAATAGCGGACCTCGAGGTTGATTCTACACTACAAAAATCCCCCCCTTAAGGGATCTCCAAAAACTGCTGCCAAGGGTGCTGATGATGGCGTGGGGCTTCAAACACTGCTTTTCCCTGTCGCTTGTTTACTGAAGGCACAATTCCGAGGCTCAATGACCTCGGAGCCGAATGTCACGGTCTCGCCTCAGTGCGAGAAGGCGCAGTTGAGTTGAAGTGGGGTTACTGGTCTGCTTTACGTTCAATTCCTTTTTAAGCAGTTGTAAGTACAATCATGCCATGTGGATTGAAGTTGAGTTGATTGGTTGTCTGGGCCGTCGCGGCACGTGACTTCCTAGAGGTTAGTCTGTGCAGGAGTGAGTCAGGTGGCGGTGCCGGCGGCGCTTTTCTCATTCGCCATCTCGTCCTTGCCAGCGAGCTGGCTCCCTCGCATCGAGCGCCTCGCCTGCTCCTCGTTTTCGCAGGTCGCACTCGGCACTCGTTACGGCGCATCCTCCGGTCTTCTCAACCTCAGGGATGCCACTCCGCACTAGCTCGCCAGCTCGCTGGCCCTCTCTCGTGTCGACACCCATCGCGCCGCTTGAGCAGTTTAGGTGCCCCCAGCGTCAGTTGAAACAGGAACTAAGGTTGACGTGAATGAAGCTGGCCCTCGCAGAATATCTGAGTATTGGAACAACCGGCGAAATCGGAACGGCGGCTTGGTCGGCGGCAAAATCCCGACTGATGCTTGATCGAGGTGGAGACTGAAGTCCCCACTAGGCATCCTGCCCGTGTCCGTCCCTGCGAACAATGCGCGCAATGTGCCTGCGCGAAAGAGGCTGATCGGCCAGGTCCCCGGAAAGGTGGATGTCGATGGTCTTGGAGCTGAAGCGACAGTCTCTCCTCGAAAAGTCGAGGTCCCTGTCCATCGACATCCCCGCTACAGACCTCCCAAAACCCGGCAGTAGCGCCCGATGGCAGTGCGTCCCTGAGCAGTTTAGGTGCCCCTAACATCAGTTGAAACAGGAAATAAGGTTGACACGAATGAAGCCAGTCCTCGGAGACCGTCGAAATGTCTGAACGGTGAACTTGGATGCGCATTCGCACAATCAACAAACCAAACCGTCGCCGAAAAACTGCACCCCCGTATGCCCATGCTGCTTTTGACATAACATCTTTATGTCTCTTCCTGACAGATCCACCGTTCTCATTGTAGGCGCTGGTCCTGCAGGACTTGCCGCCGCACTCTCTCTCCTCCACCGTGGCATTCACGATCTCGTCATCGTCGACGCCATACCCCATGCGCAAAACAGTTCCCGAGCTGTTGGAGTGCACGCTGCCACCCTGGAGGTATTTTGTCCATGTCGTTGATCGTTTTTGTGTCTAAGCGACTTATAGGCACTAGACACGATTGGTTGCGCGGCCGACATCGTATCACAGGGCATCAAACATACGGCTTTCAACATCAGAACGCGCTCTACAAAGCTTATTAGTACTCATTTCGAGAGCCTCAAACCACATACCCAACACCCGTACACTCTCATTGTCACCCAAAATCTTACTGAACGTACGCTGGAGAAAAGGCTGGGGAGCTTCGGTGTCATTGTATATCGACCTCTAAAAGTGGCCGGTCTGATGCAAAACCCGTCTGATCCACAACTCAGCGACGTCATCTTTGAGGATGGTAGGGTAATCACAACAAAGTATGTGGTTGGCGCAGATGGTGCGCGCTCCCTTGTAGGGCATCTTTTTAATTCTCTGTGCTTGACCTGATCTCATGAAATATAGGTCCGCACTTTAGCTGGAATAGGCTTCTCGGATCCGATGAATACAACGGGGGAAGCAGACAATAATCTTGCTCAAGCCGTTATCGCCGACGTCACTTTCGACATCATGGACGTGGCGGATCACAGTACGTTGAGCGGTACTCTGTCCACGAACAATTTCTTCATTTGCTTCCCGTTGCCCTCATCCTTCAACGAATCCCTCGCCGTCAATGGCCAGGCGCCAATTTCTGAAAAAGTATACCGCATCGGTTGCGGTGTACCCTTGGAAGAAGGCGAAATC
This sequence comes from Xanthoconium purpureum, assembly GCA_038090075.1. Taxonomy (NCBI): domain Eukaryota; kingdom Fungi; phylum Basidiomycota; class Agaricomycetes; order Boletales; family Boletaceae; genus Xanthoconium; species Xanthoconium purpureum. Next base: position 69,969 of record JBBPMA010000027.1, read on the forward strand.
CCTCATTCACCCTCCAAGAAATATCTTCAAAATCTCATCGACAGGTTCGGACCGTCTCGTCCCACACCAAACGCTGCAGTAGGCCTGGACTCGAAACCAATGAACATTAAGGATGTTGTCTGGTCCTCGCGTTTCCGCAACCGTAGTGCGATTGCGGACAATACGTTTATTCGTCTCGACTCTGGAGAGTCAGAGCCAGGAGGCGTCGTTCTTCTCGTTGGGGACGCTGCTCACATCCATTCCCCCGTTGGTGGACACGGAATGAATCTCGGCGTGCGAGATGCCATCTTCCTTGGCGAAGCGCTCACGAAGCACATTCGTGCTACTGAGACCAAGTCACTTCCCGAAGCCGACGAAATCCTGCGCGAGTTTTCTAGAATGCGACGTGCACGGGCGCTGAAGGTGATCAGGTTCACGCAGGGTCTTTTGTCAGTCTTTGGTATGAAATATCGAGAGAGGATGTTTTGGTGGTGCCCGGTTGATTCCGCGACGGTTCGGGCTTGGGGGTTGTGGGTGCTTGGATGTATTCCATTCATTCAGAGGAGAATAGTGTGGGAACTGAGTGGGTTACTCAAGAGATAGGAGATGGTGACTCGTATACAAAGTGGTATTTTCTCCCTGGATTACCAATGTCAGCATCCGAAACCTCGTGGGCGCCGATGCATATTTCAAACATTGTGTATACATGCTCATGGTAATTCATACAGCAAGGAAAGCTGTTATGGTCCTGGTACACTGCACGCAGAACACTGTCGAAGAAAATCTTTTTTCGAGTCCGGCGTCTGGATTACACCTTCCGAAACATCTGCCACATGAATACTTTGAAGTTTACTCCTCCCATCACTGTAACTTTGCAACTCTTGTGAATCCCTGTTGTCTCTTCTGTTTGTATGTACTCGGCTCTTGCTCGGTTCTGACTTGTTCCTTGGAGTGGCTTTACTGCGGTAAGCATCCAAAGTTCATGATGTGATCCATAAGTGCAAATTTGGCCAGGGAGCACTGCCTTGCCTCTCACGCCTTTCAACGACTCGGAGCAGACTTTACCTGCTTCCTTCCAAACCTTTATGTAGGAACCCTCGGGGAAGCACATTGCAGTATGACATTTCGTGACGACTCGATTCATTGTCCAGGCTCCAGACACCGTCTAGACTAGAAAGGTCCAATGCCAGTACTAACCAGTCGACTTAGAGCCGCTCATCAATGCCGGTGGTTATTGTCAGGTGTCACTGTCATGCCTATGATGCTGTGTCATGTTCACATACCCTTAGCCTAATACTCTTACTGAGCCACGTATCTGTTTCGCAGAGCCGATTCTCAGCCTAATGACTTCTCAAGAGTCACAATTGGCGGCAAGTGCTGATTTAAATGTATGGTTGATTCCCTGATTTTGTTTCAGAGAACGCTGACCAAAATTCAACCTGTCAGGCTACGTCGCCAACTTTTGACCAACTTATCGCCTTGGCAGACGAGCAGTATGCCCTCTATCAACAGAATTCTGATAGCGCGGTGTTTGACCTCGCCGTAAATCACTACTGCACAGCCTTTGATCTTGGCCCAGCCCCGGACAGTACAATGGATTATATACTCACGTACTTCCGCTTTTACCACGCGCTTCTTTTACGCGCGCAGGGGGAGGGGAATGGCCATGACACCATTGCATACAAGTATCTGGACAAGGTTCTGGAGTTTACGCCGCCCACGCATTACCCACGGCCAGTCCTTTTGGGTGTGCAAGCGACATCGTATACACAACGTTACCAACGTACCAAGGATGCAGCAGACCTTCACTTGGCAATCGGAACATTTCAGTCTGCCACGAATACTATCTCGACGACCCACCCTCAACGCCCACACCTGTTGATGCAGTACGGTTCTACCCTCTACACCAGGTACCCGGCTCTACAAGACGAGAGCGATCTGAACCTTGCTATCCAGCAGTTCAGGTCGGTGCTCGAGGCTTGCCCTGACCCCTTGCTCATCCCTGCTCGACATGCTCTCGCATTCGCACTCGACTCTCGTTACAAGCTGCGCTACGATATCGATGATATCGATCATGCGATTGAAGCTTATGGTGCTGCGGTTGACATGTTGGAACAACCAAAGGAATACCTTATTGCATGCATAGGATATGCGGCGGTTTTGCATGCCCGGTTCATGCGCAAAGGGAGCCTTGACGACCTTCATGTTGCCATCAGGTACTGCGAGGTTGTCGTTCAAAGATGTCCTCCTGGTCATCAGTATTACTCTGCTACGCTGGTCTTCTATGCGGGTCTCCTCATTGATCGTTCAAGTCACAAGGAGTCCATTCAGGACATCGACAAGGCAATCGAATGCGTTCGCAATCGCATAGCCACCGGTCGAGTGGACGACCCGGACCGACCGACGTTGGTCGGTGTTCTCGGGTTTTGCCTAGTCTCCCGTTTCCTGCACTGTGGCAACGCCGTAGATCTCGAAACCGCAGTAGAGACTTGCTACACAGCTGTGTCCATGGACTCATCTGTCGATGCCGGCGTTCGCGCTGGCAACATGAATCGCCTGGCATTTACCCTTTTCACACGCTATCAGTTACAAGGTGATAAGATGGACAATATACGAGCCAGGTCCTACATCCAACAAGCGCTGGAGCTATGCCCTTCGGATGATTCCATCCGCTTAGCCGTCCTCAACAACTACGCTCGTATCACGGGTAATTTGGCGAAGAAGAATTCCGACATCACCGATCTCGAGCTTTCGGTCAAATACTTTTACGAAATACTCGAGTTTTGCTATGCGTCAACCCGAGCCATCACCCTTACCAACTTGACTATCGTTCTTCTTTACCGCTACACTCTACTTGGCGACCCGTTTGATGCTGATGTCGCCTTTTCGCTCAGCAAAACGTTCCTGGAGTTGCGGGCGGAGGACCATTGGCTTCGAGGAATGACGTTCCTGTTCCAAGCGAAAGCAGTGATCGCTATGTTTTCCAAGAAGTGCACCATCGTCGACACCGAAATCGCGTTGGACATTCTTCACGCAGCCAGAGATTCATTTACTCCTGGACATCCAGTGCTTGTCGAGACGTACAGGGAACTCTCCAATGTGCATTTCCTACGACATTCGATCGCCAACAGCAGCGCGGATCTGGAAGAGGGATTCAAATACCAGATAACAGCCGCACAGTATTCTAATGGAGGTTCGGAGGTCCGGTTTGAGGCAGCCTTACAATGGATAGAACGCGCGGAAAGGTTTAACCACCCGTCTTTGCTCGACGCGCACAGGTCCGCTATCCAGATCCAGGACTTGCACCTTGTCCTTAAACCTTCCTTGGACCTCCGACACGATATAATCAAGACGCGAGCGTTGTCGATTTGCGCGGACGCAACTTCATGCGCTCTTAGACGCCACGACGTCATTGGCGCAGTGGAGATGTTTGAGCACAGTCGAGGTCTGTTTTGGACCTTCATGGCACGACTGCGAACTCCACTGGACGAGCTGCGGGCGAGCGGACCCGATGGTCGGGATCTGGCCGATGAATTTGAGAATCTCAGTCGCCAGCTGGAGACACCGATGCCTTCTTTGGGTGACGATGGAGAGCATGGGCAGAGGTTCAGGCGCGTCCAAAGAGATTGGAATGCTGTGGTGGACAAGATACAGTCTACCGATGGTTTCAGCAATTTCTTGCTGCCACCTTCATGCGACGATCTTCGAGTGGCGGCTATCGGGGGCCCGGTGATCATCCTCAATGCCAGCCAACATTCATGCGACGCAGTCATCGTTCTCGCAAATGCAGAACCGATTCATATTGCGTTCCCAGAAGATACCTTCACCGAAATTGTCGCCATGAAGACCGACTTCGAGCATATTCGGCATCGCCTAGCAGACCAACATGATATCGATTCAAAAAGTGACTCGGAGGAGAAAGAGAGAGACGAAAGGAGACTGGCTGCCCTGTTGCGTGGCCTGTGGGATTCCATCGTCTGGGAAGTCGTCCGCAGACTCGAGTCACATATACCAAAGAATTCGCGGATTTGGTGGTGCCCAACCGGCCCATTTACGTCACTCCCGATACACGCTGCTCATCCATATCGCAAGGGAGAGCATGGACTATCGGACGCCTACATCTCGTCGTACACCCCTACACTTTCCGCCCTCGTTCGGAGCCGGAACAAACAGAACGCACAGCAAGGCGTTCCTAGTTTTGTATCCATCGGGCAATCAAACGCAGCCGGCCACAACCCATTACCCTCCGTTCGTCAAGAACTTGAGTTGGTCCGCCAACTCCTCTCTGAATCCGTCCAGCTCACCGAGCTCAGCGATGAGGCAGCGACGCGAGAAGCGGCTTTAACGGCGTTGCGCACCCATGCCTTTGCACATCTTGCTTGTCATGGGCAACAGGTACCCGAGCGACCCTACGACTCCTACTTTGCGATGCACGACACTGGTTTGACGTTGCTCGACATCATCCACAGTCAATTCGGTCACGAGGCCGAGTTTGCGTTTCTCTCGGCGTGCAAGACCGCGTCGGGCGACGTGGACGCGCCGGATGAGGTGATCCATCTCGCTGCAACGTTGCAGTTCGCTGGCATCAGGAATGTCGTGGGGACGATGTGGTCGGTGGATGATCAGGCTGTTGTTCATACCGTGGAGGCGTTTTATCGAGCGATGGTGCGCAAGGATTCGGTCTTTGATCCTACTCGTGCTGCGAGGGCTTTGAGAGCAGCTACGAGAGCAACGAAAGATCAGGTCCCCTTGGACCAGCGGATTGTGTTTATACATATTGGCATATAAAGAAGTTGTTCTGGCACAAGCAAGGCAGTGCGTGTTCGGGTCTTTCCTATCTCGAATAACATTTGTGATTGGGTTATGGATTCGCTTCGACGGAGTAGGGGCGAAATCTTGTCTTTCATCATTTCCATATGCTGTATCCAAGAATCTTCAGTGCCCAACAGCTCACAGTTCTGTGCGGACTAGATGACTTGATCGTCCGACGCTTGGGGAAATACATAAACAATAAAACTGATATCACCGACGACTCCTGGCCGCAATCCTTTTACTCTTCCCTGGACGCTTGCTCCCACCTGTGCGTTTACCACCGCCAACCGTACGTTTTCCTCCGACGGCATGCTTGCCCTTCAGTGAACTACCTCGTTTATTGGAGCCACCCTGGGATTTTGGACGTTTAGCTGATGGACGATCAGAGATAGCATCCTCGACGGCAATGTCGAAAGCCTCTCCATCCGTATCCTGATTGTCAAGAGCGCCCTTGTGTTCTATATAAGGAACCGTAAGCACCTTACATGTCCTCGGAAACATTATGCAACCTACTTCGTTTGAGTGACTTGAGTCGCTCTTCCATATCCTTCTTCCCCTTCTCCCTCTCGCGCTGTTTCTCGAGTTGCACCTGTTTACCAAACTTCTTGGCTGTGCGTTCCTTGCGTTTTTCCTCGGCTTTCTTGATTCCAGCACGTTCGTCGAGTAACCGGGAGCGAATGCGTTCCATGTGGGCGTCTGACTTGATCATTTCGGCAAAGTAATCAGCGGGTCGAGTAAAAGGAAGTGAGTGGGATGCGGCGCGCTTGCGGGCTTCGTCCACCGAGTACAATGCTTGTTTGTAGCTTGCAAAGAAGTCATGGAATGAATAGATTGAATGGAAACAGTCGCTCACAATGCAAGTTCACGATTCAAGTCATCGTCGACGTCGACATCAATGGTTTCGGGAAAAGTGACGACCAGGGTTTCTGTCCACGGTAATGAAGGATCGAGCTGGATGGACTCTCGTATTCGACGAAGAGCGTCCTGCCGTAGAGAGTAAATGTGGAGTCAGGACTTGGGAAGGGAAGACGCACGATGTTGTCGATTTCGACTTTTTGTTTTGGTATGACATCCTCATCGAGAACGGCGTCCTCGACATCGTCCTCGTCTAGCGCAACTTCCTCGACGCTCCCGTCTTCGTCCTCTTCTTCGTCAAACTCTGATTCTGATTCTGGTTGTACGATTTTTTTGGGATTCTTGGCCATTGCCGGTCGCTGCGTTGACTATCGAAGTCAGAGTTCCTCGACTGCCGGATAAGGAAAGACCGACGAGCCGAAATCTTTTTGACTTGACCGCGCGCCATCGCCCCCGACGTCTTCACCACTTCAAAAGCCCTTGTAGATCACGATGGTGAGCGTCATTTCGCAGCGGTTAACCCTATTTGACCTTGGATGTTTTGACCAGCGGCCAATCCTACTCCAAGGCAAGCACTACAACTACGACTCTCTTGCTCATGAATTCAACTTTGGATATCAGGCCACGAACGGTCTCTGACACAGATAAAATTCAACGCCGAGGGCGATCTTCTCTTCTCATGTTCAAAAGACCACATCATCAACGTCTGGTTCTCTCATAATGGCGAGCGACTGGGCACATATGATGGTCATAACGGGACCGTGTGGACGATCGACGTCGATTGTGAGTTTTAACTCGCGCACGTCTGACATCGGACGAGGGTTCATTTGAGTTAGCACAATCTAGATTTATGGTTTCTGGTTCGGCAGACAACGAACTACGTCTCTGGAACGTCTCGAACGGCAAGTGCCTGTACACTTGGGAATTCCCCACCGCGGTGAAACGAGTCGCGTTCAACGATGATGACGAACGAATCGTCTGTATTACCGAACAACGTATGGGACATCAGGGCGCCATCCGCGTTTTCAGATTAAACCGCGACGGCGATGGAACAGACCGTTCGTCCTCCCTTTTTGTGCTACGATGTCGCAATCGTTCATCCCCTGTAACAGAACCACGCGAACCGGAACACATATTCCATCCCATTGGCTCTAAAGCCACAGTATGCGCGTTTACCTACACGCCCAATATCATCCTCACCGGACATGAATCTGGGAAGGTTGCCCTTTTCGACGTTGTCTCTGGGACGGAAATTTTAAATAACGAACGCGCCCACATGGATACCGTGACCGATCTACAACTGTCACCAGATCGGACCTACTTCGTGACGAGTAGCAAGGATAAGACTGCACGGGTCAGTCTCTTCTTGTTTACCTCCTTTCAATGCCGCTCATCCTTTACCTTTCAAGCTACATGATACCAAAACTCTACGAGTGCTCAAAACATATTCTACAGAGACACCACTCAATAGCGCGGCACTCGCTCCAAATAAGCCTTATGTGGGACAGTACCTTTTTATGTAGGCCATTTTCAAACTAAAAATAATTCAGGTTCTTCTCGGCGGAGGACAAGAGGCGATGCAAGTTACGACGACCTCTGCGCGGCAGGGCAAATTTGAAACTCGTTTCTGGCACAAGGTCTTCGAAGAGGAGGTTGGGCGCGTGAAGGGCCATTTCGGGCCCGTGAACACGTTAGTCCCTTACTGAACGCGGAAATGCTTTACTGATCGTATACTTAGCATCGCAGTTCACCCCGACGGAAGTTGTTACGCTTCTGGTAGTGAGGATGGTTTCGTGCGGGTCCATCACTTTGAGGAATCATACTTCCGAACCAAACCTTATGGTGACCTGGAAATCGAGGATTAATTGACGACCTGTATCCTACGTCCCATCAAGGGAATGTACTATTGGTTCTTCTAACAGTCAATATAAAAAAATCGCAGGCAAACTCAAGCACCTATGTGTACAAACGCAGTCTTCTGTGCCAATGGTACATCCTTTCCCACCACTTTCAGCGCCTCGTTGAGCGACCGCGCAGCATTTGTACACTGCACTGATCCTCCTGCTTTTAAAACAATCTCCTCGTAGAATACAGCAGCCACTCGCTGCATGATCTCGTCATCAACCGGCCAAAGGGTTCCAATGACACTCCGAACGCCCGAATACTGCAACGAAGCAGCGATATGCATCGTCTCTTCAACCTCAGAATCCTCCCCTCCATCGCACCTTCCAGATAAGAACGCAAACTCGGCCTGAGGTCGTGCCTTGGAGATCTCACGTAGCGACACCATACCATCCTTGGTCGCAAACCCTGAATCGCATGGTAACGCCGGGTCCAGTGATGCTGGGCAAGCTAGATGGAGCCACACCGGCTCTCGAAAGGCGGCAAGGATCGCTTCCGAGGTCACCTCCTCTCCGTCCACCCGCCTAAACGGCACATTCGGCGGGATGCGATTGCGTAACAGACTGAGCTCACGGCACGTCTCCTCAGACGCTGTATGCCCGATCGCAACGATCGTGGGAACAGTCTGACTGCCAACCAAAGACAGTTTCGACTTTTTGCCCTTGAGAAAGCCGGGGACTATGCTTGAACGACGGGAGCGTGGACTTTGCGCTGATCGGGATTTGGCGCGTATCAGCGCTTGGAGTGTGGGCGTGTACGAGGAAACGTATGTGTGTGATAAGCTTGGTTCGCCTTGCCTGTATGGTCCTGCAGCATGAAGGGGTATTGAGGTGAATGCGCCCGCGGGACACCACCAGATGCGGGAACCCTTTGGGGTATAGGGCGATAGTTGTTGGACGATCGGCGAGACGACAAGATCCCAAAGGTCCGACAACAAATTCTTCAGGGCTGTCCCATCGCCAGTGGGGAGGTTCCCACTGGCCGTAAGCTCCCTGAAACGTGTCGCCATCTGGGACACATCCCATGAGGTCACTTGTGAAAGGGGGACGTGGGTGGGTAATATGTTGTACTGCAAAATGAGAGCATCGCATGTGTGCTGACTTGCGTTGAGGAGGATGACCGGACCATCCAACGCAGCCTTGTCGAGCTCGGAGAAGGAGAGCGGCTTAAGGAAAGATTTGAAACCTTCTACGCGCCGGATCTGTTCCACGACCGCCTCCTTTTCTTTCAGCAAGGGTTTGATGTCCTTGGAAGATTTCGACACCATAGGGACCTGCTCCAACAGGAACGAGAGGCGCTCAAACTCGTACGCCAACGCTGTCCCATGCTCCCCCACGAGCCGCAGCTCGTCCAAGCTCGTCTGGACCCGCACTAGCTGGGACCACAAGATAGATCTACCCCCCTCGAGCGCTTCGATTGCCTCCACCGGTTCCTGGAAGCGCAGCGCAAAAGAGGCAGCATCGTACGCCAGGTTGGTAGCATATCTCCTGGCCAGGCACTGTCGAAGCTCAGGAGAGCGCACTGCCAAGACCTGGCGATCGACCAGACGGAGTGTGCTGCGGTATACGTCGACGCCTGAACGGTGACCATACGTGTCCACTTCCCTGACCCACTGAAGACATGCGCGGATCGCAGAAAACGAAGGGACACCGGCGACGCTCGTACCGAGCTCATGATACCCTAAAGCCTCGTTAAGATCAGAGGGCCGTTGTTCGACGAGGAACCGAAGGTAATAAGTGGACGCCAGTTCCGCGTAGACGTCTGAAATCAGCGGGTGACCCAAAGCGCAAAGGTCCTTGGCGACGCGGAGATGGTGGATTATTGACTCTATGTCCTTGACCCCCCAGGGAAGGATGCGTGCCTTCAAGATACGTGCGAGGAGAAGATTGCAGGCTACTCGTAATGGATCCGATGCATTCTGGGTATTTATAGCGGTACCGCAGTAAAGGGAGGCTTCATCGAGGTCAAATTCGTCACCTATCTCGTTGAAGCGCAGTAAGAGAGAGGAAGCGAGCATTTGGTATGTTGTTGCTTGGTCTAAATGATCAGGGGGTAGCAGCTCCACCGCTTCACGACAATGGGAGATAGACGTATGCAAGTCGGCAATTCCTCCGTATATCCTAAAACGCGTCTCCAGACTACTTGCGCTCCTCTTGAGGATGGCTGCACGACGTGGATGGTCTTGCGGAGTCTCCATCAGCACTTCGCTGTAAAGATCAATTGCAGTATGAAGGTCTTCGGGATCGCGGAATTGCTCGAAGCGAGCATCCAGGCATGCACCCAATGCCTCGAGTGTGATGACGCGCCGTGGCAAACTTACGGAATGAATTTCCAAGGCGAAAAAGTGTTTCTGTATGGCCTCCTCCAGATCGCTCACATTTCCCAGTCTTGAAAAGCGGAGGAACAGGGCATCCCCTAAGTTATCCAAGTGGATCCCCTCGTCTTTGTAGTTGGAGGGAAGGAGATCAAGGGAGGTGCGGTAGTGTTCAATTGCGAGCTCGAGATCAGGGAGGTCGCCCTTGAGATTATAACGCATAACGAGCGCATCAGCTAGATCATAAAACGCCATGAATTGCGATGAGTCTTCAGCATTCCGAAGTTCGAGCGCAAACGTGAAGTTGTCCACCGCGATTTGTAGGTCCTCGGCGTCACCGTGCCATTCAAAACGTTTGACGAGTGCAGACGAGAGGCACGAAAGTACGGAGAGACGGTCTGGGTGACCACCGCTCATACCCTGTAATGCGGTGGACGAGTATTCAATGCAAAGTTCTAAGTCCTTTGAGTCGTTTTCCAGCTTGAAACGAGATAAGATAGCGTTGGCGAGATTATAATAGGCTGTAGATTTGTTCTCTGCGGGAGAAGAATCCACCACGGCATAATACTGGCGAATTGCGTCACTGAGATCCGAAACATCTCCAGAGTATTGGAATCGGGAGAAGAGAGCACTGGCGTAGTTCATGAGGGTCATCAGACGACCCTCAAGGGGAAGCAGGGAAAGCGCTGTGTGGAAGGATTCGATTGCCAGTTCAATGTCCTTCTGCGCGCCGAGCTCGCCGTATCGAATGAGCAACACAGTGGCATAGCTGGACAGCGTGTTGGCTCGTCCGGGGTGTCCAGGAGGACGAAAGTCCAAAGCGGTGACATGACATTCCACCGAGTGGTCCAAATCCGCTATATCTCCATGGCGCTGAAAGCGGATGGACAGCGCGTTGGCGAGATTGCTGAGCAACTTGCTCTGTGTGTCGTTAGATAAGGCGGTGGATGTCCTGGCTAGGGTCAATGCCGAGCGGTAGTGGAGGATGCATAAGCTGAGGTCAGAAGGATTGCCTTGTGTTTCGTAGCGTGAATAGAGGCTGTCAGCGAGGCGAACAAGGGTGTCGAAATCCTGTAGATCGGTTCAGTCAAGGGCTCACAATGTGTGAAACGAATGCTTACGCTCATCTCGTTGAATTACATCTGATTTTTGTGAAACAAGTCTGGCGCCTCCCTTGGCGGGGAGAAGTGGGCAAACGTGCGCTTCCATAGCCAAAACTGCTTGGGATATATGTGTGAGCGCATCGCGTTAAAAAGATCAAGAAGCGTTGATGTAGAGTTACGTCACAGGACTGACAGTTCAAAAACCGTAGGAAAATGACCGCAGCTTCATGAGATCTCCCGAGGGAGAGCACAAGGCCGACCACGAGGATACTCGAGTTTCGCATGTCGGGGAGTGAACCTTAGCTCTGTATGGTCAATGAGTACTCACTGTCCGACTCCCATGTTGTGAGGCGCTGCCATGAAGTATCGTTTCAATGCTTGTAGGAAAAATTCAAGTGGAAGAAAGAGATCATCGAACGCCATTCTCAGTGTTCCTCGTGGCAATGAATCTCTGGAGGTGGTATCAAGTACTCTCAGGTTCCGGCCCGAAGGACCACCCATTGGCAGAAGCATCTGTCGGGACCGAACCTGGCATAACAATGATCGTGGTGGAGTGTGAACACGAGCAAGATCTTACCAGAGTTCCCATGAGCGTTACTACATCTAATACCACCTTGTACATACTAAAGACTCGCGCAACATTATGACCTACTCGTGCGAAGGATCTCTTCAAAGTTGTTATGTAACGTTCCCTTATAGTGGTCTTTCAACGGCTTGGTCATCGCCTTACACATAGTCAGCGAAATCCCATCACGGAGCCCGTCGCCGTGGTGCTCTGACAAGCCCGTCTTAACAACCTCGGTACCTCTTTCGTCACTCATTCCCAGTGGAACGACATGAAATATACGCAACTTCATTGTTTTCCTGTGCTACCTCTGAGGCTCTGACTTCTTCGGCCTGCTGGAGTTCGATTCCGAGCATCACAGAACTAGATATCACGTGCTTGTCATGTTCGTCATCATTCTCTTCTTCATACATACTGTGTCGCCATAAACATCCTTCCTCGAATGGCCTCTCTCTCTCAGAACCACCGCGAGCTGCCTGAACCAGCCAAGCACATGCACATGATAACTGAGACTCGATCGTTAAACAACCGCCCACGATTTCGTTTCAAGGAGAGACGTTTCAAGGAGGACAAAGCTTTTATCCTGACCACTCCCTCTTCCATCACACTTCTTAGGTAACACTCAGCGAAATCATCACCCCCATAAACCAAAGTCGGCTTCTTGGACATGTTCGTCCGTTTTGCCTTGATTTTCACAGCACTGTCTGCTATGATTGACGTCGTCGCTCCTACCAATGGTCCTGATGACTGTTGGACAGCATGTTGCAAGTCTGCCGCGGATGTAAGTCATCTCGTCCCCGTTGTTGAACCATCTTGACGTATGCTCGACCAGGCCCCTACTGGTTGGCAGGGGTCCGATTGTACGCCTGTTCCGTACGATGGGAAGTGTGCCTACACCAAACTCTGCTGCTATGTGATTGTGAGTAGTAGCAAAAGACTTTCTCGGCGAAGTTCAAGTTGTTAAACTGAGGCACGTATGCTGGCAGGAGTACAATCGCGCAGGGGTGTGCACTGAACCCATCAAGAACTCGTGCGTGCCTACCTGAGCTTCATGGAGAAGGGTCTAGGTGTAACGGGAGGATACGGTACCAGTAGTGATGAATACATTGACCACCATCGGAGAGTTAGCGGAGACCAAGTAGCACAGCATTACACTTTTACTTAGCCCTTTACAATCATCATCATTGTCGTCGCACCCGCTACTGACTCGTGCAACCTGTCGCGCTCGTCGGCGACGACCGTCTATCATAGTCGCGTCCACCCGCAGACTTCTGCTCTTTAGTTGCATCCACCACAGACTCCACCTCGTTCTTGACGTTTCGTCACTCGCCACGGCACGACTTCAACCTCAACCCTTTCCCTCACGCAGTAACGTCGGACTACGTTCGCGTTCCTCACTCTGCTTTATCACCCGCGTCATCTCGACTCAGGCTACAAGAACCATCACAGTAGGTCGCAGAAATGCTGCTGTTGCCATGTTTCCGATTCCTGGTCATCATGCAAAGGCTGTCCCACCTTGAGCTCTGATGAGAACCATAACAGTAGCAACAACCGGCATTGTTTCAGAACGAGTGATCGCCCTCATGCCACAAACTGAGCTCATGGGGATCATCCATTCTTCAATGCAGACTATCCGGATGTCGGATGCTATTGGCTCAGTTCCTGGGCTCTATTTTACTCGACGAAGTACCTGGAAACATCACCTGATTGTCAATGGCGGGGAACATTTTCGGAAGTTGTCGATGCCCTTGCAGTAACGGTACAAGTACCGTAGAATCTCGCTATCAATCTGGAAATTTGGCGCGATTCTCGGGTCGTTACCCAACTGAATTTCATTCCCCTCGACAAGCTTGGCTTGGGACAACCGGGGATCTTCGGGCTACTATCTTCAAACAACTGCTCATGAGAGAAGAGTTTTAGGGACGGTAAAGCCTGCGCCGTGACCATATTCATAGAGCTCGTTTCCCTATAAGTGACTCAGCATATGTGCAACACTCACTTGCCTCTAAAGCATGTTTGCTCGTTTTACCCCCGTGTTCATTGTGTTGTTCGTCATGGTTGGCGCTGTGGCTGCCGACTGCACGATGGTATGCTGCATGTTCCCCTCTGTGGATGTAAGTCGCTGTGTCTTCTGCTAGCGAGCTGTCATGATGATGTTGACGTATGCACGGCCAGGGCTTTGATAACGGTCGGTTGATAGGTTCTGGTTCTGGCTGCACGGTGTTTGATGGGATATGCGACTACGCCGAGATGTGCTGCAATAGTTTTGTAAGTACCAAACCATTTTACTGGCAGCCCCCAACGGGATGGTCTAACTTGAAGCATGTATGTTGGCAGGACGGTACCTCTGTAAGCCAGTGCCCCTTACCCCACCGAGAAATTTGAAATCTGTGGAGAGGGATCTACTAGGCCGTGGAAAGAACGAATGGTGTACTCCCGGGTTACCTTTGTGTTCTGAGGTTGTTCCTGTCTCTGGTCACGTAAAAGAATAGCAATTTGAAGTGTTACGGGTGACTGGTCCTGCAAGGCCCGGGCACTGACCATTAGTCTTGGAACCCTTGGTCCGGGCAACTTCGAACAAACCGGCGTCTCAGTGAGTCGGAGTCAGGGGCGAGTCCCGACTCGGACGCCGCGACGTCACAATTGAATGTTTCTCTGTAACTTTTTCTACTTGGTCCAAGAGCGACTCAAAATCAATCTTTAGGCCCATCAGCTGTCGTTCAACGAAGTATGGTAAGTGGTCACTAACCCTCAGTGTTTGCCGTCGAATCAGTCATCCACTTGTCCTTTTCATCGACGGAGTTCTCTGAGAGTAAGCTTGTCGTAAATTGGTTGAAAAATAGCCATGTTTAACCAGTAACCCATGGGCCCAAGCAGAATCATTCGATCTCGCAAGCATCGATGCGTACCCATCCACCAGCGCCACAAGAATGTTTATACGGACTTCCAAGGCGCCTTCAAGTCTGTCCGCCACATCTGGAGGATAGCTTACATGAACGGCAGTTCGATACGCTCTAATGATCTTGTGTACGATGCGCAGACTGCCAGTGAGGAAGCTGTTGTGCCGCATAGTACGAACTCTTCTAATGGTGTCTACCGATGCAAAACACTCTTATCATTGGGGTCACATCGTTTACGAGGTTCTACCCAAACAGAGTTCTGGCCCAATATCGTCAGGACCTACGTTCAGGGTTCCGAATCGGCTAGGTGGTGGACTAGATTTGGTGCTCACTGCCTAGCCTGGCCGACATCTGTGTGCTGGCACCTAAAGGTTCGTGGGTCCCGCATTTACGTGTTCAAACGAGGGCTTAGGTCTCCTAACTAGTACTAGCGGTGGCATACTCGATTCATCTTCCAGACGAGTCGGGATGCCTTGTTATATAAACCAACCTTTATCGCTGTGGATCTCAACCATCGTTCCTCCATGATCATATCCCAGCTTTTCATCGCAGTAGTAGTCGCGGCTGCCTATATTCGCTTGGCGTCATCCTTTCAACCAGGTTCCGACTACGGCGCCTACAAGACGCTCAATCTATACAACTGCACGGGCCATGCCCGCGTCTCCAACGTCACCGAAGTCAACGCTGCAGACACCCTGCCCCAGATCGAACCCTGTTCAGGGCGCGGCGGGTGGGAACAATGGTCGCTCTTCCTCCACGGGACGTTCCCGGTGCTGCTAAGGTGGAGGCAGGGCGTTCCAGGCTCCTCCGCACCTCCAAGTTCCCCTGCCGAGTTCGACATCCTCATCGCGGACGTCGACGGGACGACCGTCCAGCGCAAGGTGACGGGCCGCCTTGCGTACACGGACGGCGAGCATGTCAAGCAGATCAAGATCGGGGAGAGTTCGCTGACGTGGGACGCGGGTGCGATGTGGTACAACGTGTCTGTCAGCGTGGACGGTTACCGGTTGGCGTTGGATTCGTTCTCGTAGGTCCCCGGATGCGGTACGTGCGTTCGGAGCTGATAGGGCTCTACGATAGCGCGACTTTCGACGCGTTTCATCCAAACGTGGCGTTCCACGACGGATCGCTCGACCCGTCTGGGGGCTGGTTCGGTTCGGTACCGTTGATCCGTGGTCAGGTGTAAGCAGCGGTGTCTCGACAGAGCGACAAGTTCAACGACTGACGTCTAACTTGAACAGCGTCGGGAACATCCACACGCCGTCGAACCAAACTATCGCCATCTACGGTCTCTCCTTTATGCACCACATGTTCTCCGATCGTCCTCTCCCTTCCTACATCGACCAGTATGCTGCCGGAGTCGTTTGGGGACACAGCACATCGTTTTACGACTCGCACGTCTTTTACAAAACGCAAACGACCAACGGAAGCAGTAAGTAAGCACAATGTCTACATCGAGATCAGATGGT
>JBBPMA010000028.1:0-77049 GCA_038090075.1 Xanthoconium purpureum
TTCCAACTTTGGAGATGTGCGGGCAACGTGTATTTCGTGTGCAATGTGCTCATCCGCGTGGCAGAACCAACAGCATGCTACTACACCACTCTGGGGTATTACAGCACGCAAGACTAATGCATCGCATTGTAACCAGACGCATGAGGAAACTATCACGACGAAGATAGTAAATTTAAGGTTTTTGGCTAAAAGCAGCGGTACCATGCTTCTAATTGATGGGTCTGTGATACGGTAGAGAACCATGGGATCAATAAGATCTGGCCCCGTATACACAACTCGCAATCGTTGTCAAAACAGCGTGGGATGGGAGTGCACTTGCAGAAAAAAAGGGCGGATTCGGAGGCTGGACGTAGGTCCTGAAGGCATGTTACCATATCACGTTTGCCGTTCTCTTATTAATATTATGCGTAACAACCTTGATTGTTATTGGTTAGATTTGTTGTTTGAAGTACATACAAACCTACTAATCCACCTAGGTGGTTGTATTCAGGACGTTGACAACACGATGGGCAAGCAAAAAAGACTCATGGTCCTGCTAGGGCTCTTCATCGCAAACAAGGACTGAGTGGCTGGTGTCATGGGTTCGTGGGTGGTTCGTCTAAGGGAAATGCCGTCGGCGAATTAGACAGGAACGAGGGTTCCCTTTAGCAGCATGGCGTTCAGTGTGACACACTTGGCGGAGTGCGTAGAGAAGTGTTGGGACAGAATGGATGCACTCCCAATTACGCATAGAGCGTTGGTCACCCTGGTGCTTCTGATACCGTTTGAACGCAAGCCCATTATTAGTATGGAATAGATCCCGAGGCCGTTGAGCACGACTGGCCAGATCCCCTAGTTTCGGGGGTCAATGGGCACGAGTCACTTGATGTAAACCAAGGGTCTGGACGAAACGTTGATGGAAGCACCAAATCAGTCCGTTGGACCTCGAACTCGACAGTTAGGTCACCAAATGGAAGGCCCTGGCGATCAGGAGCCGTTGGCGTGATAGTACCTCGATTTTTTTCCCAGTGGAACGTAGGAATTTGACCTTTTTGGAGCCAAGACGTGATGGGTGAACAGTCATTTTTGCCGTTTTCGCCAGCGTAACACCTGCTTCCATTGTTCTACACGTGCGGCAGGATCAGCTGACGTTCAAACACTGCGCCAGGATTGAAAGTGTCGTGTCAAAAAGGAATATTTGTCTCCGGAGGGGATGGCCCTCCGGTCTTAATATGAAAAAAATGTTTCCATGGAACCAGCGTCACCGCATGACTTGCTCCAGCACGAGAACAAAAAAAAACATAATTGAATGGCGCAGAGCGTTCCTTAATAATGGGGAACTGAATAAGTTATGTGACCACAACCGGGTTAAGTCAATATGCTGGGATTCATTCGGGGAAGAACATACGAGGCGCAGTAATTACCTGAAAGGGAACGGCTAACGCGTTTGTTTGCACCACTTGCTAATCGAGAGGCCGAGACAGCACCCCAGGGCGTAGAGAAAAGCCGGGTCATTAGTCAAACGGGCGATGCCTCAAGTCGGTTGGGGGGTTGGCGAGGTGGAAGTGAGGTATTCAGTTTGTGGCTATGATGCCGCAAATCGGGGGCTGTTGAACGGATTCGGTTGAAAGGGTCGACCGGAATAACATTTACTGATACGGTGGAGGAGGCAGTCACAGCAATGACGTTCATTTCCGAAGCGTTCTTATAAAAAGACACGGTGAAAGAGACCTCGGATTGTGTGTGCCTCATACACACCTTTTCCACTCGCTTTACCGTGCCGCGAACAGCTGCAGAGCACCCGGGTAAGTCGGGCATTGCGTACTGGTTTGGTGCACGAGGAGGACTGACGAAGATGGCTGTGTAGATGGAGTGGATTAGTCATAATGCATGGCCCATCCTCACTCGGCCCGACCCGACAGACCGACGATATCTTCCACAGAGTCATTGTTCCCAAGGACCACTTCACAGTCCACAACGTACTTTCTATTCTCAACACTTTTATTCCATGACCCACCAGTCGAAGAAGAAACGCACAGAAGACGACGCCATCCCTCTCGACACCGGCGCCAAGCCAGTCCAGCTCCAGCGAAGGAGAGTCTGGCGTGCATGCGAAAGCTGCAGGTTTGTGCCACCTCCCTCCCTTCAACACGCTCTCTGACCTTATCGTCCACAGACGCAAGAAAATCAAGTGCGATGGCTGCGAACCAACTTGTGCCCAGTGTCAATCGTCGGGATCTCAGTGTACCTGGCTACAGACAAAAGACAGGGCCGCCTTGAGCAGGCAGTACGTCGTCACCCCCACTTTGTGCTCACGTGCCCTCACATTTCCCCAGTTACGTCCAAGAACTCGAAGCACGTCTCCTCCATATGGAGTCCCTCTTTTCTCAGATCACGCCTGTCCTTGAGCAGCTTGGGCCATCCTTGGGCGTTCCGGCCCCAGCCGGCCCATCTGCAACCGGAAACGCGGGAGAAGGTAGTCTCCCTCCAGCATCGGCAGTTCTCCAGGCTATCTCATCAAAGGCCGCCGCAGACACCCGCACAGAGGACAGTTCCTCTCCCGACTCTTCCGTCAAGATGGAAGACGATGTCTCCGAATCCTTTGGTCAGCTCGCCCTGGACGACCACGGCCATCTTCGTTGGATAGGTGGCTCTTCCACGATGTCACTGATTCAATCTTTCCGCGCTCTCACGACTAATCCCCTCCATCGTGTCTCCCCGATGGAAGAGGATCCACGAGCACCTGGTCCTAGTGCGAACAAGCTGTATTTCCCTGCCTCAGTCTTCTTCGGAAAGTTACGGGCACTTCCAACTGCAGACAAAGTCGAATTCCCCGATGAGGACTTGTGTGACAAGCTGGTAAGTACATGAGACATCGTATAGACCGACCATTACTAAATGCGATCATGTATCAGATCGATGCGTATTTTGAACGCCTCCATTTCCTAATGCCCCTTCTTGATAAGCCCTCATTTATGGTCAAATACAAGCATCTCATGGCAAGGAGGAGCGACTCAGCATTTATCCAAGTCGAGGCTCCATTCATTAGCATCGTCTTTGCCGTCCTTGCTTGCTCCGCTCGACTGGTCAATGACCCGCGTCTTGCAAGCGATCGTCTAGACGATGGTGGCATGGGCATGGTCTTCTACGAGAGGTAAGCTCGTATTGGCTACGGTTCCCCTCAAGTCATTGACGGTGCTGCCTATTTCAGGGCCTTGATTCTGCATTATATCAGCCATGCATCGATTCAAGTGTTCCACGTCCAAAGTTTGATTCTCATGTCTTCATTCTTGTGTTCAATCAACTGCCTACCTCAGGCTTGGCTCCTCGTTGGCCAGGCGGTGCGCAGTGCACAAGACTTGGGACTGCATGTAAGCACGAATCGTTGAACTCGGGGTTATTACTGACGAAACCGCAGCGCTCACCACGTCGATTATCCATTTCCTCTATCGACAAAGAGACTCGGCGGAAAATCTGGTGGAGTGTGTACTGTTTAGATCGAATGCTGGCACTTGCACTTGGTCGACCGCTTGGTGTAGAGGATTCTGATTGCGACGTTGAACTTCCAGTGGACGCCGACGATGAATGGCTACCCGAGTACTTCACCGGCGTCCAACTCTCGCAAAAGCCCCCGCCCCTAATGTCCGGTACCATCGCTTTAGTGGGTCTATATCAGATTGCTGGCCGGATCCTACGACAAGTGTACGCCATCGACTGCTGTAAAGAGACACTCGAACCCGAGAAGAGGGCCGAGTTGCAGCACTCTGTCGAGACACTTGACCTGGAGCTCACTAGGTGGTTCGACGAACTTCCCCCCTTTTTCAGGAACCCGAGCACTAGCGACAAACATGCGTCTATGACCGCCGTCCTATGCAGCCACTATTATTCAGTGCGCACTACCCTTCATCGTAACTTCTTACCGGTCAAGCGCGGCCAATCCATTGTGGCCAATTCGACTGGAAGGGCAGTCACATCTGCTCGCTCATCCATTCGTCTTGCGCCTTCGATCAATGATTTCGTGCCACCCTCGCATCATCTTGCCTTTTTCATCCAGCATCTCTTCAGCTCCGCTGTCGTTATACTTCTGTATTCCATGCATTCCCCAGATATGAAGAACGCAATCACAGCGATGAATGAAGCGAAAAGCTGTCTTCCGATCATAGAATCATGGGAGGGTCACTGGCCAGGTGCTCGTAAATGCAAGGAGCTGCTCACCGAACTGACGACTACCGCGGACGAGGCTATAAGAACAACTGGCAATGACGCTACCGGAATTCCCATGGCTCAGAGCATCGCGCCCGCAGCGTTAGAATCCAGGCGATCCCTTGTTTCTTCCTCGGGACAGGCGCCGACCATGAACCGTCCCTTGAAGATGAAACCGAGGAAAATCAGTCGCTCACGAGATCCAAATTCTACGCGTCGACCGCCTGTCGCATCACCATACCGTGTAGATTGTAAGGATATGCCTTCCGTGGCGATGCATACTGACTCATCGTCGATTGTAGCGCAGCGCAACCGGTCCACGTCTCGCAAACGGGGGCATGACGAGAGTGAAGGTATCGGGCCCTCGGGCTTGTCTGCTTATCCTGGGGTATTTTCTAGTCCGCAGTCGGGTGGAAAACCTAGCCCTCATAGCTCGCCGGCGTCTGTTAATTTACCCTCGCCATCCATGTCCACTGCGGAAACGACTCAACAGCAGGAGGGAAGTCCCCATCTCATTGGCGCATCCCCATACAATTATACAGGCGCACCTCTCTCACCACTCCATGTCTCTTCGCCTCATGACTACGGGATCCATCATAGCCCTCTTGTCGCTACCAGTAGTCACCAATGGGATGGCGGCCCAGGGGATCACCATGCTGTCGACGTGTACACTTCCGGTTCACAGTCCAGCTCGCTGCCATACGCAACATATGAACATTCGTCATCCAGCATGGATCCAAGTTGGTACAACAGCAGCTCAGATGTTGGATACACTCATCTTTCAACCACACCACCGACTTCTTCGTTCCCTGCCCCGGGACTTCCGTTTTTGGGGCTTGATTACATTCGAAATTATAACTCCAACGGATACTCGACAAGTGACCAAGATTCCCTCTGGCAGACATTCGATGCAGGCGCGTTTGGAATCGACCCCGAACTTCCATTTACCTTTGGAGAATCTCCACCAGACCTTCATGATGAGCGGCATTCCCCACCGCAAACTCAGCCTTGATCGTCGGATCGAGCTGTTGCTTTTTCTCCCCGAACCTTATATGCGTCCCCCTCTTGAGGTTCTTTTTTGTTCCCCATCCATTCGTGATCATTGTATCCATACCATCGCAGCGCTGATGACCGTTCTGACCCACAATAACGATACTGTAAACAGTACTTGCTCACATAATGCTGACGCTCCTCTCCTGTTGTGTCATACTACACTAGTTCCCCAAAGTTTCCCTCTCCTTTTGAAATCACGTTGACGCTGTAGTCCATGTCTAGTTATGTTGCTCACGAATTGAATCAATGGACAGTTATTCCTTTGCTTCGGAACCGGGGTCTGTCTGTAACCGGCTCCTGGGAGTCTCAGCCTCGCCAACAACCCAACATGCCATTCCCCCTTCATCCTACAGGAGACTTGAGGTGACATTAAACGTTCAACTCGTTCTGAGCTCCGCGCATAAACGTTATGGTCCACCATCCAATAGTCGAACTCACATCTGAAGCGTCCTGGAACCTCGTATGTGTCTTGTTTGTGCGTACACAGCGTCAAACTGATGGTTCAAAGATCGAGGACAAGTTTACACCATATGGGAAGGAGGTTCTGGCTAAACTCGTTGATTTTCTTCAGGTATAGCTAGTGAATACCTTGTATCTCGACAATTCTCTGATACGCGAGGTAGGACGACGTTTACCCTTCCGCCAAGGTCTACCACGCACAGATTCCCAAAGACCCGTTGCAACGCTGGAAGACCGTGGTTCCGATCATTGAGGACCTGAAAGTGAAAGCGCGCAAGCTCGGGCTTTGGAACCTTTTCCTCAGCAAGGCGCGTTACCCTCAACATGGCGTTCCGCTCTCGAATCTTGAGGTGTAGCCATCGATCCGTTTACTCCCGAATAATTATTGACGACGACGACAGTACGCTGTCATGGCAGAGATAATCGGACGAGGGGGACATATGGCTTCTGAGGCAGTCAACTGTTCTGCTCCAGATACCGGTAACATGGGTATACACTGCTCTGTTCTCCTCTGAAAATGCTTGCTGAGGTCCATCAGAGGTCCTCGCTCGATACGGGTCCCCCGAACAGCAGAAGGAATGGCTTACACCGCTGCTAAATGGGGAAATTCGCTCTGCCTTCGCCATGACGGAACGATTCGGCATGCGCCTTCATCTCCCATGCAACACGCAGTTGTGCTGACATATAGCATGCAGTGGCATCCTCCGACGCGCGTAACATTAAAACATCCATCCGACAAGAGGGCAATGAAATCGTGATTAATGGACATAAATGGTTGTCGAGCTTTTTTTACTCGTCGTTTGCCGATGTCTTATGTGCCGTTCCGGCTTTCATTTCTCAGGTGGATATCGGGTGCCGGTGATCCCCGCACGAAATTACACCTTGTAATGGGGAAGAGCGATCTGGAAAACCCAGACGGGTACAAGCAACAAAGTGTCGTTATTGTTCCGGCAGATGCTCCCGGCGTTCGCGTCGTTCGTCCAATGGAGGTATTCGGGTACGATGACGCGCCGGAAGGTCATTGTGAAATAATTTACGAGAACGTGAGAGTTCCATTGGGCAACCTGGTACTTGGTTGGGGCAGGGGGTTCGAGGTAGGTTACCGTTTCCGTGCCGTGGAATGCCGAGGTGATACATATTTTTTAGATTATTCAAGGACGCCTCGGGTTTGTGTCCTGTTTTGTCATTTTACGTGGATTTTGCTGACCGTTTCGGCAGCCCTGGACGCATCCATCATTGTATGCGCTCTATCGGCGTAGCTTCGAGAGCACTCGACTTGATGATCCAACGGGTGACGGATCCTTCACGCAAAACGTTCGGCAAATTCCTTTACAAGCACGGTGAACACGTTCCTTACCCAGCGGGAATCATTGGACTGAGATGATAATTCAGGTACCGTAATAGCTGAAATCGCCAAGTCCAGGGCAGAAATCGAGTCGGCGCGATTGCTTGTTCTGAGTGCCGCTCTTCAGGCATGTTCTCGGACAAATTGTAGCACCGATCACAGGCTAAGAAGTGTCACAGATTGATAAGTACAAGGCTAAAGGTGCAATGAAGGAGATTGGTATCGCCAAGGTGCACACATTCTTTTCGATCCACCTGGCGGTTCGGGACGCTAACGCTTCGTCCCGAAACACGACTTCTAGTTTGTAGTCCCCACAATGGCGTGCAACGTTGTAGATCGTGCGATACAAGCCTTTGGGGCAGAAGGGCTGAGCCAAGATCAAGAGCTGGCAAGCATGTATGCGCAACTGCGAACACTGCGATTAGCTGATGTGCGTGTCTATTTGTGTCCTTTGTGATCTGTGGCTCATCACTTTCTTCTATAGGGACCGGACGCAGTAAGTATATTACCTGGTTGAGACTTGCAGACTTGATACATCACTTGCCCAGGTTCATATCCAGCAGGTCGGCCAGAGGGAGTTGAAGCGAGCACCGGCGTTGCACAAGCGCGCGGTGGAATTGAGTAAGAAGGAGGCGGCTATCATGCAGAAAGCAGGCGTCAAGGCTCATCTCTAGAAGCACAAGTCCTCTGGGACGGATATTTGTATCTACATACTGTGTACACGTACATCCAGCAAGTAAAATCTGGTACGGTGGCTCTTCAAGCTTCAAGCTCAAGCCTCCTCTCACGCACACCATCCCCCGCCATTCCTTCTCAGAATCGCAATGACTACCAATGATGAGGTGGAGGCATACGACGTGACACCGATCTTACACTCTCGTTATTTTATTCTCCCGGCTTCAGCTGCCATCATGGGTACCCTGATTGGTGCAGTTCGAGGCTCTCGTCGGGCGTCATTGCGTTACTTGGCCGAGAACGCGCACAGACCACCTACGACGGTCCAGGGATGGTATTTTTACAATAAAACCAAAAACTACCGGCGAATGGCTGCGGGACTGCAGGAAGGTGGCCTGAACGCTGTGAAATTGGGTGTCGCTGCGTTGGTTTGGGTAGGGATCGAAGATGGGTTGGAACGATGTGGACAGCCATGGGCCGAGGCAAGAGAACTGGTGGCTGGGGTTGGGACGGGGGGCGTTTTTGCGGTTGTGTGTAAGTTGTTTCAATGTTTCCAATGCACGATGCTCTGGACTCTTCTAGACCGGCTTCCATGGCGTTCGGGTCGTCAAGCGATGTCTCTCGGAGCATTGGTGGGTGGAGGGATGGGGTTTCTCCGATGGGCGAGGTCACGCTTAGAGGCTGTTCAGTCTAGGTCCTCGTAGTTACAGCTCGGTGATGCACGAAAAAAAAAGGTCCGTGCGCTTGTCCAGAAGCGATGGAGAACGAGTGTTTCATTGACGGGGGGGGCGGTGATCGATGACTCCACTGGCCATTCCAGGCTCAGAATTATCACCTCCTGTTGTACGACCAACATCTGCTGGCACTCCCCCGTCCTCGTCACGGCCCTCGCTTTCGTTTCTGCCGCTTTCCAAGGTGATGATCAAGTTGTGGCCATCCATGCTCGACCAGCTCACACCCCGGGCCAACGCCGATGGCCGTGAGCGCCCAAACCCCTTCGATGTCCCGGACGCCACCTTGCCGTCGCCATCGCCCGGCTTTCTGACATCACAGCGAACGCTCTCGGGCCCACAGACTAGCGGTCCACAAACATTGTCCTCCACCCCCACCCCCACCCCCACCCCTGCCTCTGTCCACCACCACCTTCTGGCAACAACTCCGGCAGTGATACCGGCACAAGCCGACATTACGCCGCCGGGCGCCCTAACGCCTCGACCCGGATCTTTTCTTGCTCGTATTCCTACTACACAAATATCTCTACATGTGCCAGACTTTTCCATGCGAAACATCAAAAAGTCACCGCAACCTTCTGACTCCATGGAAAACAGACCCAATCCGCCATCGTCATCGACCTCCTCTACCAGGACTTCCTCAAGTACAGCTGCCCCGCAGGGAGCACAACCGTCTGCTCCATCAGCGACATCGAAGGGGCAAATCCACGTCAAGCTCATTTCTGCACGCGGACTCAATGTATCCTCTATCCACGCCCGCCCGTATGTGGTCGTCCAGTTCGAACAAAGCGAGTTCGTCAGTCGCGATCCTACGGAAGAAACAGACAAGGAAGTCAAGGGGACTGCCACAGCGTTGTCGAGGACATCTTCCTCAAACGCCCTAACGGCGCTCAATGCCATCGGTGTACCACGGCCGCCTGGGAAGTCGAGTACGAATACATCACCCTCATCCTCTGTCTCGTCTTCCACCAAAGCACCATCCCCCATAGTTCCTTCCACTCAAGGGCTTTTTGGGCGTATATCAGCACACAATCCTGTATGGAAACACGAGGTCTCCTTGTAGGCGTTACACGTTGGTCGATCATCTCTGATCTCTGACACCGTCGACAGCGATGTCACTTCCGAAGAGTCTCTCATCACCTTCAACGTTTACGATCGTGTTTCAGACCATCTGTTCCTTGGGACTTTCCAAATCAAACCTGTGTTGATTCATGACCACACTGTTGATCAATGGTTCAAGTATGTAGTCTGTCCTATGTTTGCTACCCGCCCTACTAAATCACGAACGCAGGCTTCGGCCGTTTGAGAACGAAACTGTGAGCGGGGAGATGCGTGTACAAATCACGTTCGAACAATTCAAGGTACGCAGTGACGAGCCACGTTGCTTCCCACCATCAGCGTGCTCTTCGCACAATCGTGGCACTTGACAACAGTGCTAAACTCATTTCCACGTGGCAGAATAAACGAGCGCTTACCCCTCGCGATTTCGAGTTCCTCAAGCTTATAGGACGCGGAACCTTTGGCAAGGTCTTCCAGGTCCGAAAAAAGGACACGAAACGCATATATGCCATGAAGGTACTTTCGAAGAAGGAGATCATTGCCAAGAAAGAGGTGGCACATACTATTGGAGAACGCAAGATACTTCAACGTTCTCTGGAGTCGCCATTCCTCGTGGGTTTGAAGTTTAGCTTCCAGACGGACACAGACCTATACCTCGTTACCGACTTCAAGAGCGGCGGCGAGCTGTTTTGGCACCTGCAGAAAGATACGCGTTTTAGCGAAGAACGCGCCCGATTCTACATTGCAGAGCTTGTTCTCGCCCTAGAACACCTGCACAAGTATAACATTGTCTATCGTGATCTCAAACCGGAGAATATTCTTCTAGATGCTACCGGACATGTTGCCCTTTGCGATTTCGGATTATCCAAGGTAGATCTTCGGCCCGATGAACTCACGACGACATTCTGCGGTACGACGGAGTATCTTGCTCCCGAGGTGCTATTAGACGAGCATGGTTACAGCAAACTGGTCGACTTTTGGTCTCTTGGTGTACTTCTCTTCGAGATGTGTTGCGGGTGGAGCCCTTTCTACGCCGAGGATACGCAGCAAATGTATAAGAACATCTGTTTTGGCAAGATACGATTCCCCCGCAATGTAATCAGCGAAGAGGGAAAGATGTTTGTCAAGGGGGTGTGTGCATTCCTTGCGCTGTCTAAATTCTGTTTGTATTGAGTTTATGGGTTAGCTTCTCAACCGAAACCCCAAACACCGCCTGGGCGCAAAGCGAGATGCAGAGGAGCTCAAAGAACATTCGTTTTTCGCAAACATAGACTGGAAAGCGCTGTCCATGAAACAAGTCACGCCTCCATTCAAACCTGTTGTCGAATCGGACGAATCGACAGCAAACTTCGATCCAGAGTTCACTACTGCCGATATCCGGGAAGTAGGCAACGGACTGGACGGAAAAGGTAGCCCAGACGAAGAAGACCCTAGCGAAGCCTGGACTCAGGCTACTTCGCCAGGCCCCCTACACACACCAAACGGGCCCCTGGGATGTGATCGCATGGCTATCAACCCCAACCATGCGCACAATGGGTCGAACGGTCTTGGGCGATCCGAGGGCATTCAAATTAGCAAGCGCAAGAAGAACGATGTAGCTGGCTCCCCCCTCACCAACAGCGTGCAGGAGAACTTCCGCGGATTCACATACTCTGGTGGGGAAAGCGTGGTGACACCAATGGGAGTTCTTGGCGGGAGGACAGCGTCAGAAGAAGAAGCTGTCGACGACGAAGAAGCCCCTGAGATAACGACGGAAGATGAATTCGAGGATGAAGAAAGCTTTGCAGGACGTTACTCGAAAAGTAAAAAGGGGGTGGTCGACTAGACGGCAGCATGAGTGCGCTGTAGAACCATGTCAATGGTGCTTCTTTTACTTGTGCTTTTCCACTTGGACAGACAGGGAGATTGACCCTGCCACCCCTTAACGCTTCACTTTTCTCCTTTGTTGGCACCGCGTATTATGAACCAGCAGTGTTTTATCGGATTTCACCCATCGCTACTTATACTATCCACTACCACATATATCGACGATGTAATTATGCATGTATCATTCCCCATCGCTCAAGAGAATCGCGGTTCCCCATGCCCACGGGTCAGGTCACCAGTCAAGGAGTGCCTCGCGCCCTGGTCTTGCAAGGTTCATGCCGCCGCGAAGGATAGCGGGAAGGACCTGCCCGTTGATGATGGTGTTCTTCACGATGGATTCGACATCGTGTGGTGTAACCCGTCCATACCAGACGCTCGTTCCTTGTGGGCTGTATATCTGGAAGGATTTTGAGCTTAGTCTTCAGAGAGTTCGAATCGGGTCAAAAGACGTACGACGACGTTTCCTGCAAATTTATGGCCACCAATATGGGAGGTACGCAGGATGAGGGCTTTCTTCTCTCCTCCGAGGGCTTTCAACTGTGTCTCGAACGCGACCTCCGGTTCTGGACCATTGGTCAATGAAGACTCCAGGGTAGGATTTCCGCAAAGATCTTCCAGTTCGGTATGGACCGCCCAGCCCTCGCGTTCCAGGTACTGAGTAAATGCTATAATATATCAGGTTAGTCGGCCAGCTCACGGACTGCGTGGGGGGAAGTCCTCACTCTTTTCAAGGACAGGGGCAGCTATTGCGCAGCGTTTGTCACGCCTCTTGTGCGAACCTGTGCGTGGAAATGGTCAGGAAAACCCTTTGGCAGAAACAGCCAAGCAGTTTTACAGAGTAGGATGGTACAGGAATACGGCAACGCCCAAGACCGGAGCAAATCGGAGCGAGACTTGGCACCCAACCTTCCATACGAAGGGTCGAGCGCAGCTGTCCACAACGTCTCTGCACCAACGAGGGATCGCGGAACATCAGCGATGACTTTGAAGTCAGGAAATATGATAACTGTTTCTTGAGAGGCATCCCCTGAAAACGATTTATGACTGCCATTTTGAATCGACAGCCTGCCAGTCTCATTTTGCGTAAACAAGCCTGCAGGGAGACTTGTGCTACTGTCCTCCGCGGCATTCCCACCTTTGTTCCGTGTCTTGGCACGCTGAAGCTTCTCATTTACGTTGCTCAAGAATGCGGCCAGGGTACCGCCATCCTCCGTGACTTCCTTGGCCCAATCTGATTTGCCAGTGGAGATTATAACCTATGGTAAATATTCTCTGTCTCATGGGAGTGCTAAAACCGGTATGAAAACACCTGCCTGGCGTCTATACGGTTTCACAGAGCCTAACATGTCCGAGTCCATGTCGACGGATATTCTGCCAGAGTAGTCGTCGTGATCTGTGACGCGGGTTTAGGACAGAGGGGCAGGAATGGAGGACACTCGCCTTGATCGCAGGGATCGGGACAGGACCGACAGACGGCATCGGAGACTGGGACGTCCGCAGCGCGAAGGTTGTCGTATATCATCTGAGCGTCTGGGGGAAGACTGGCAGCGAAAAAGGCCTTGAACTTTGCAAGCACCGACATGGGTATAATTGTGATGACCGGGTGGTCTGCTCGCAGAGTCTTATTTATGTGTTTATCAGATAAGCCGGATCGGAGAACCCTCCGGCCGAAGTGATCGGTATTTCTAAGTATATTCACACGTCCCTACTCTACGCGGCGAGACCCTGCAGCGGGCGGAAATGAGGAGACCATCTTGACCCACCGGTAAGCAACGCACCAGAACGACCGAAACGAAAACTTGCCTCGATCAAACATGCCTACTGTCCTTGTTGAGTTGAGATTTCACCCGCTCGCTGTTCTCCTTCAAAGCCAACCAAGACGGCCGTCCATCCTTTTGGGTGCCCATCAAAGTTCGGTGAACCCGCTCTATTCTCCTCGACCGACTCTCAATCCAACCTGGACCCATGTCTCCCGAGCTGTGTGTCAGCGAGAAGCTGTCGTCTCTGCCAAGGAAGAACTTGGGGGATTCCCTAAATTGCTGCTTCATCCTGAAAAGCTCGGCAACAGTATGCTTCCTTTGGTCTTCGTCGATGTTCATGGGTTGGGTAAACGCCTGGTCAATGACCGCGGAGAGATTCTCGGGTGTGATGAAGGAGTTGGACTGGTGGTACAGAGAGACGAGTGCTTCCATCCTCTTGTCATGAGGTGACTGTATTTTTGCCTTGGACGAAACACTGCGTTTGCATGCAGCTCCCAGCGAACATGACGAAGGTTTGCAGAGTGTCGGTAACATGGTGGTCCACTTGCAAGTTTTGTTACACACGCGATCACTGAGGCCTGTATTACGTAATCTATACAGTATCCTCATTCAGATCTACTAAATGATCTAGAGATAGGCACGACATTCTGATTCACTTGCTTGAATGCAAAGCCATGGTATACCACGCCTACAGACACGGCCTATCCGGTATAACTCGTAAAATGCAGCCGGCACGGCATGATACAGCTCACCAACTTGCGTTGCAGCATCACTAGAGCGTGGCTGATACTCCTACTGGTCACCCCGTGTGTGCGTTGGACATCCCGTACGGCGAGCCAGAGGGTAACGATATAGAGGTGACGGAAAGGGCTCTCCGAGCGTAGTAATGGACCATGTCTTGTCCTAGCCAAGGAGTGGAGACTGGATGGAGCTCACTGACTTCGCTTTGTTTGTGTATTGGAGAGCGTGGTCGGTTTGGATTTTGTTTTACAATGTCTTTCACAATTTGCAGCGTGCGTTAGCAAATCGAACAAACAACTCTTTTCCCTACTCACTTTCGTCGTCGTCGTCGTCGTTCCACACGATGAATTTCGCAGCGTCAACGTCGTTGGCTTGCGTGATGCAGAAGAAATTGGCCCGTGCGCGGACTGCTTTCTCACGTATGACATAAGCCACAACAGCCCTTTCAACGTTCCTTTCCTACACCTTTCAACTCTCCAGCACGTCGCCGCATCGGTGCCCGCCGTCCCGATTATCTGGGCTGGAACTCAAAGTGCGGTCATGTCGCAGCAAACACAACAGACAGTCATGCCATCGAATATGCTCCCACCGGGAGAGGCAGAACTCGCACAGGCAAATTCTTACTACCCGCAGGAACCAGCCGACCTCACGGGTGGATTGCCAATTAACCTCGATTCTCTGCGCGATGGCCCTCCCGGAAGCAAACCATTCTACCCTTATTCGACCCTCATTCGGTACGCTGATTCGATTTGGACACCCGTTTATCCCCCACTTGGCCAGTTTTCCGACCTATCATGATTCTAGGTATGCAATCAAGGGCTCGCCTAACCAAAAACTACTCTTGGAAGATATATATTACGCGATTGAATCCCGCGTGCGTATTTTTCTTTCCCCAAATTTGCGTTTGTCCTGACGCCATCTCGTCCAGTTCCCATATTTTAGGGCTGCACCTTCGGGCTGGAAGGTGAGTCACGTCTTCCTAACGCGATCAATGGTTTCTACCCTGCATCGCGTTCTTGCACACCCGAGACGCGACCGCGATGTTGATATTTGATTGTGTTCATATTTGTTTGATCCCTCTGCAAAACAAAACAAAACTGACTATCACTCCAGAATTCTGTCCGACATAATCTTTCCCTTAACCCATGCTTCGAGAAAGTCCCGCGTCCGCTCACTGATCGAGGAAAGGGTTCATACTGGACCGTCAATGACAATGTCGATCCACGCACGGGAGTTCACCGTGTGAGAAAGAAAAAGCCGAAGGGTGCCAAAGGACGCCAATCGGAAGAGCAAGATTATCATCCAAACGAACCCTTCCCTGACCCTCATGCGCAGTTTGTCCAGGCACCCCCACCTCAGATGCACCCCGATGAGGCTGGCCCCAGCAGACAGCCTCCTCCTTATCCACCTCCTTATCCCCCCGCGTATGTCCCTTCACTACATGCGACTTGTGGACTGGTGCTCATCTTGACTAGTTTTGATCCCAACTTTCCCATGCTTCCGCCTCCACCTCCTGGGCTGCGTTTCCCTCCGCATCCCGCTATGCCAATAGATAATTTAGAGGCTGACGAAAACGGCAACCTCTCTTGGCGGCTGACTTTGATGAAAGAGCTGAGCAGTCTCCAACAGCTGGCGGCAGAGCAAGAAAAGGCGGGCGTCGACGAGGAGTGGTTCCGCATGATGCTGCTGCGCATTCGCGGTGCACTGATGGCTCCCGCGTACCACGAGGGGATGCACCCGCCGCCGGGGATGCCGCCCCCACCACAGACTCCAGAGATGCCCCAGTAAATAGTATGGGAAGGCCCACGAGTAATTGGGATTTGGTCTATTGGTTGAATACGTTTCGCCTTGCACTTCACTTTTTTTCTCGTACAGTATCGTTCCAGCCATTTGTTTGTAAGGCTACAAGCAAGTCATATGCTTACATAATATAGAAATTTGGTTGCAGGGTTTGTAATCGTGATCATCTTTACCTCCAGCCTCCCTCGTTCTGATGTCCCCTACCGCCGTACCTGCCACAGGACCTGTCCTCGCGACATCCAAGTCAACGCCCACTCGCCCAGTGCTGGTCATTGGATCGCTGGCCACCGCGCAGATTGGAAAGTATCAATCACTTGTCACAAGTTTGGACACAAATGGAGACGCCGTAGTGAGGCAGATGCTTGACAGGCTAATCGGTGGAGGTAGGTTCATTTCCTCCGTGACAAACGACCAAGTTAAATTGTCGCATGTTAGCTACTACCCTCACTCCCTCCGTTTACTCAGCAATACACGTTGTCCTCTCTCCGCCAGAGTACTCTTCCCTGGGACCCGATCTACAGCCATTCCTCAGTCAACTTCTCCAGGGCCTTAGTCCCTTGGGCAAACTTCACCTACTCAACCTTCCCTCAGACCTTCTCAACCTTTCTCAGGAACTCATCCTTGCTGGCTTTACCGTACTAGACAGTGTTCTACAAGGCGAGGAGTCGCGAGTAATCGCCCAGAAACCTAGTCCCACGCTAAGCACTCTCTCCGATGGAATTGTTCCTCTACGGAAGAAGGCCGATCCGGCTCGACAGTCTTCCAAGAAGGCAATCTGGGCACTTTCGTCGCCTTCTACACCCTCTATTGACGCGGAGGCTCTTTTGACCACCGCCGATCGCGCACGTCCTATCCCAACTTGCGAGCCAGTGAGCTCGGATGCACCTCGACGCAAGAAGGCATGCAAAAACTGCACGTGTGGGCTCGCTGAGCTTGAGGCTGAAGAAGCTATATCAGGGAAGGTCGTCCTTCTGGACACGGACGGCGCGGTAGAAGTTGGGGCAGGTGATGTGGAGAGAGAACGGCTGGTCGCTGCAGCCAAGGCTGCTCCAAAGGCCACGAGCAGCTGTGGTAGCTGTTTTCTGGGAGACGCATTTAGATGTGCGAGCTGCCCTTATCTAGGTACGTGTACCCGCTCAGAAGGTTGTTAACGGTGTCATATCGATCCTCTTAGGTCTTCCCGCTTTCAATCCTGGCGAGAAAGTTGAGATCGACCTGGGTATGGATGATATCTGAATGGGCTATCACTGCATCCCCTCGCCCTTCTGAGCTAGGAGAGATTAGATGGTATCTAAAATGGGTTGTACTGCATTGTGATATTACTAGAAATCGGAAATATGTTTAACATTCCTGTAGCGAGCGGATAGGAACAGCCTTCACAACTGTGAGCTAGTAGGGTTCAATTCATCCGCATCCATATCCCATTCGTCCCCCCAGTCTAATATATCTTCATCAGCAGCGTTCTGTGCTTGCTTCACTAATTCAAGCAGTTTAGCTGGATCGAGATCGAGTTGGTTACCTTCAGTGGGTACATCGGAATCAGAATCCAGAGATTGGTCTTCTTCCAGTTCGGTATTTCGGAGGGCTACTTCATCATCACTCCCCGAATATGCTTCCAAGGTGGCCAACCCAGTTAAACGATTGTTTGCCGTTTCGTCTTCTGAGGGAGAGCTGCCCTCGCTCCCATACCCACCAACCAGGCTATAAACCGCTTTCAGACCCACCGTCTTATTCAGTTTTCTCCGCTTCGTTACATTTGCGACGTTAACCCGATCGTCTTCCGCCACCCGAACTATTGAGCCAGATTTATCGATGACAGTACCGTGAAACGACGACGCTTCGGGGTCAAAGATGTGAATAGTCGGGTACTCTATGCATGAAGTTCTCTGGAGGAGTTGGCCGAGGCTCAGGGTCGGTTCCAGCTTGTGGTAATAGGGAGTGTTGGGAGCTTGGGGAAACTCGGTATTCGCGTGTATGTAGCAGTGCGGAGGAACGAAACACTCGGGAGCTTCTGGATGGGGAGTGACTATGGACGGTAGCCAATCTGGGGTGTTTTCTTTTTGTTTTGAGAGTGTCAGGGAGACCTGACGCTGAAGCACGGCAAGGAGCGTTGCTGATAGACTATTGCGGTGTGAGAGCACTTTATAGGTTGGTGGTGGCGAGGACGAAATGGATGCAAGGGTGGTGGGAGGATAGAATACTAGCTCGATTGTGAGCAGAGCACACTTCGACCTTTGCACATGGTATGAACGTTAGTCGGGTCGAATATATGAACGAGCAAAAGGCGTTACCTTTGGTCGAACGTCGACTGGTTGAAGCTTCTACGTTCCATACCTGTTGGCAAAAACTCGACTTCGATGCACAGCGTCTCGAGATGATCCTTGAGTGCGTCTCGTTTCGACTTCCTTGTCGTCGGTCTTCGCCCGCTGGAAGGCTTTCGCGCTTTTGCGGCTTTGCTTGAGCCTATGTTATCCATATAGCCACCGCGAACGATCTTGCTACCCCAGTCGCTCACTTTTCTACCGACATCTTCGAGATAGCAGTAGTCCCGCATCATGGTACCCCAGCCGTATGCATTCATGGGGACGTACTGGGCTCTGTCTCGCTCGCCAGTGCATCCCGTATCTTGTTTGTGCTTTCGAGAGCAGGGGAGCGAGCAGGTGGGAGTCGCACAACGAGGACATTTATACCGGGCTGGCGTGGTGCATAGCGCACAACTCAGAGGTTCGGGTTGGGCAGACTCTCCAGAGGATGCAAGGATGTCAACCATCCTGTGTGTTTTGTGCGATGAATCAGTCAACAAGGTAGTTTGTCTGCAGCGATAGAACACGTACGAAAGTGAGTGTTTATCTATCGTGATGATGAAATTTGGTCCCGTCTTTACTTTCACACTGGCACATGTCGTCGGCTACTCAATCTTCCGCTCATGCATACTACGAAGTGGCCCTCTTCGGCGAATTCTTCCCTCGCGATCTGAAACTTATCCTCAACCGGCTCACCCTGCACACTGAGTCCGCTACTCCCACCCACATCCGCGAGATCGTATTCGAACACATCGGTGCCCAGGGCCTCGTTCAAACCGGCTCTCAAGGCGATGAACCTGTCTTGTTGAGAGCAAGAAAAGAGCTCGGTGATGGCAAAGAGAGTGGATGGTGAGCTTAGTACACTGTCCGTGATCGTCCTCTTGTACAGACCGAAGTTTTAGGACTCTGTATTCATACCTAAAGCCAGAATCCGTACGCGTACATCCCGAGGCAACCGTCCGTCCATGGGCGGTCTGCGAAGTCCTCGGTGATGCTCTCAGTTTTGCAAGCGCACTCGGATACGTGTATGATCAGTCCGCTGTCCTCGTCAGACGATGACACTGAGAACAAATCTCGCTAGCCGTCGCTCACAGATATACAAACGCGGGTACGCCTTCCGACGCGGACCGCTCATTATCCAGATGTTTCAACAAGAACAGGTACCCTCATCGCTCTGGCGCATTGCTTAACTCACTCCCATCAAGGTTGACCCAAAGACGTCGCTTCCGATTCCTGCTCATGCTGATACCCTGTGGGAGGTGGAAGTCAAAACAGCTACTCAAGTCAATACTGCCGCTCCTGTTGCTGGTCAAGTCCAAGTGAATACCGTCCGCTCGGCTATCGATGCTGTTCTTGAGGTACAGTCCATCATGAAGGGTTTGTTGGACCTTCGAAGGCAAGATATATGACTTGGGACGAAGCTTTTGGTTGCTCGTTTGGGCTTGGACTATTCTCTTGCAAACCAGGAAGGTAATGTATCATGGATCTTGCATTCAAGTGAAGATCGAAGCATAAGAGCATCTAATTACTACATCGCGTACGTTCAGTCCAATTTACTGGAAGCTTTCTCCATGTCAGAGTTTCCAAGCCTTATTGGAATTCCTCTTGGGGTTCTTGAAGAGTGCACAATGATGTTAACGTCGCAGCGTTCACTGTATGTTGACGCTTCGCAACCGAAGTTATATGCAGAGATCCCAAATTATCCGCAATGATCATGCGAATGCTAGCATTGAACTCGGTTTACGCAACGCTCACCGAAAGCGAGGCAGTAACCTGTGCCGCTAGGTGCAAAGACCACTGACAACGCCGCACAGCACCCGAGATACCATTTACTGCGCCTCCTGCCAAAATGATGTTCTGTCGGGATCCGGACAACGCTTGATTGGAGGACATCATTAATGTCGATTGCTGGATGGACTCAAAGGAACCATAAGAATATATACTTCTAAGAATGTGGGCATCAGAGTTTCCAGACTTGATGAGATTGCAAGCCCAGCTCCCCCAAAATACCTCCTACCTGACCCTGGGAGTAGTTACGGCCATACGGTCCAGCGATCGCACTCACCATCCTAGGTAGGAGTGGTTCAAAAATACGTCAACGTTGAAACTAATTTCTTACCCTTCTGGGCCACAGACCAGAACAAGGACACTCTTCTCTGGTGTAAATGGTGTTGGGGCAGATGGTCCGACGAGTCTGCGCCACCAGGATGTACTGTGCGTTAGTTGCAATGCACCTTGAACGGCGGATTTGTCAATGCGTCCACGGTGAATGTTTAGGGAGTGACTTTCTGGTGTATCGTCTGTGGAATCGGAGAAAAGGTGAAACTTGAACCTGTCGGGGTATTTCTGAGAGAATGTCGTGAGAGATTGTATCATGTTCGAAGGAGGAAGATCCTGCGATGTAGATCCATGAAGCAGGGTGAAACGAGCATTGAAGGAGGCATCATGCGTCTCAAAGACGCTGTGTAGAAGCTGGTAAAAAGGTGTGATTCCTGTCCCACCTGAGATCTTGCAAAAGGAAAAGTGAAAGTCAGTAGGTTCATAGGTTAAAGGGGAGTGGAGTACGTGCCATGACAACTTCATCCCAGTGGCCGTTGTGCCACAGCTTTGACCAAGTCTGTACGGGTCCACGAATTTCGACCGAGTCGCCAACTTGTCTCGAGTGTAACCACCGACCGACTTCTCCGTGTTCGTATTTTTTCACCCAGAACTTTATGTGACCATTTTCGTCGATGCGGTGTAGGGGAGTGTATGGACGCTCTACTTGTATGTCGCTGTCCTTGACGAAGATGGACCATATGGGTGCAAAGTCACGGTAGTCTGGAGGGAGCAATTCCTTGGGTACCGAGAGAGTGAGAAGCTTGGTATTGGGTGACACATCGACGGACTCGACGAGGGTGGTTGGTATGAAGTGGGAGGGGCACAGCGGACGAGCAGCTGCACGGTGGGAGAGAAGTGCATACGCAGCGACAGAGACGCCGGAGACGACGAGGACGGGTCTGACACGGACAAAAAACATATCGACGGAGATATCTCCAAAAGAGGAATGGTTAATGGTGTTGCACAACAAGGACAAACAAGGTATAAGTAACTCTCCCCGAGTGTTGTTTTGCCCGCCAGACGCCTACACACAGCTATCCACACATCATGCACCCTCTCGCAACGCTGGCGCTGCGACACAACCATCCCACACTCCTTTCTCCACTCACATCTACCCCTCTCGACGACTTCCAGTCCAACGCTTGGGCCAACTCATATCGCCCCCCTCTCGCTGGCTTGGGTATAACTTGCATCCGCGATACTTCCGCCCACGGCCAACCTCCACAAGACCTTCAAATCGATGGTGACGACGAACTGCTCTTCTGGCCCGACGAGCCCCTCCCACCCGACGCGCTGAACGCGCCCCACAGAGGTTTTGAGTCAGATCGCATGACTATATGTAGCCCGTGTAGCCGACCCGAATTTGGTCTCGACAGCGACATGGATCCCACGGCGAGCGACATTATTGGACTCATCCCCGACGTCAACATGTACGATAAACTTCGACGACTGGACCTGCCACATCCCGGCGTCAACCCCTTGGACACTATCAGCAGTACGTTGCTCCACAACATTGGGATTTCTTCCGGAGAGCCATCCCTGCAGAAGCCTGACGATCATCACAATGACGATATCCTTCCGACAATGGGCTCGAGTGCCGAACAGAGTCCGTCTCCGCGAGTCATCCAGGACATCATGTCGATTCTGGTCAAACCTGCTCCAGAATTCTTGTTTCCACCATGGTCCTCTGCAAACTCACCGCAACCACCCTTTTTGCCTTTGCAACTGGCAGCGCCGAGGCCGTCTGTTTCGATCACTCTCGAGCTAAACAATATTCCTGATAATGAACACCATGCCTCACCGGTCCTGTACGACCTCGGGTGTTCGAATACCACCTATTCGTCTCCGATACTGAACGCGCATCTTGGCATCGGGCTGGACGAACTCATATCCAGAGCAGAACGTTTCAGAGCTAAATACCCCGAACGAGATATCGATAGAGCATGGTTGTCTCACTTTGCCGGAAAACTTTCAGACCGCGGGGAGCTTTTGAGCGATTTTCGATGTTATGTCGTCGGTTGCGATCAGCGGAACAAGCGTAGGGACCATATCTTGGTACATGTTGGAGCTCATATTGGGCAGAGGCCCTTTGCTTGTTCTGTGTGGTTTGTTGATCTCAGATTGGTCCTCCTTGCACGGCGTGTCACTGAATACTTGCTCACAGTCCGCTGCGGTTCCTGCGTAAAAACGAATGTAAACGGCACGAAGCGAGTCACAGCGGATTCAGGCCATATAGCTGTGACATTTGCGGTCAAAGTTTCGTCAGGCAGGACCTTGTGAAAAGACATGTGAAGAGGACGCATGGGCTGAGGGACGAGAATGAATCTGGCGTTGCGAAACAGACTAGGAAGAGAGCGAGACTACATTAGCACTTACTACCCCTGTACTTTGGACTGGGAATCGTGACAAACTAGTCACGCGTCACAGAAGACTTTTTCTTTGACGTTCAACAATGTCGGACAGAGGTCGCTCGCGCTCGCCAAAGCCTCTCCACGATGCCGATGTCGACATGGAGCACGACGACAACAAGAAAGACGTCAAAGTCGTCGTCGTGAACGGCCTTTCACGTAATGTGGTCTACACCCACCTTCAAACAATATTTGGCTTTTACGGAGAAATCGTCAAAATCGACCTCCCTCTCTACACAAAGTGTATGCTCCTTGCATGATTTCGCATGCATTCCCGGCTTACAATGCCTTTGTTCAGCTGGTCAAAACAGAGGCAAGGCTGCACTGGAGTATGCAGATTCGCTGTCGGCGCAAAAGGCTGTATCCCACATGCACGGCGGTCAACTGGACGGTCTCATTCTGAAAGTGGAACTCTCCGACGTTCCCATCCGCACACGTTCCCGCTCCCGCCCTCGTCCCGTGCGCAACGGGCGGGACCGCAGGTCTTTCTCTCGTTCCCGCTCCCGCTCGCGTACGCGTTCCCCACCACCACCACGCAGGCGAGGATACGAGCCCCCTCGCTATGTGGATACGTACCGGCGAGCGAGGGGTTATGGCCGCCGTGGCCCTCCTCCGAGAGACACCTACCGCCCTTCTCGTTCGCGTTCACCCGCCAGGCGTGGTGACCGCCTTCCGCCAAGACGAAGATCACCAAGCTATGAGCGTGGCGGCACAGGGTACGCGAGAGGGCGGCGCAGTCGTTCCAGGAGCTATTCAGTGCGGTCTAGCCGATCCCGCTCGCTGACTCCGTCACGTTCGCGTTCCCGAACTCGTTCACGTTCTCCATCGTATTCGTCATACTCGAGGTACAGTCGAAGCAGGTCCAGATCCAAGTCCAGGTCTCTCAGTCGTGGAAGAAGGAGCTACAGTAGGGATGATATCAGAGACAGTCGGTCCCGGTCTCCAGCGTAGTTTGTTCAGTTTCTTGGTATCAACTAAAGTTGCATGCAAAATTATACTGGGGTGCTCGTATCTATATTACGAAAGAGAAGGTTTCCAACTTTAATTGCTTGCAACCGACGAATCGTCAGCGAGAATGGGTCTAGCAATATTACTTGTCATCACGAGGCCGAGGATACAACGGGATGATAATCTTACCCATACTCTGCATCATTCCTGATGGCGTTAGACACCCATTCCTCATCTAACTCTTGTTGAGCGAAGCCCGGACCCCCCGCAAGGCTCAGCACGACAGGTAATAATACCAAACCATGCAGGGCTCCAGAGATTATCAGGGTTACCCACATGCGGAAGTAATAAATCTATCAACTAGTCAGAGGTCAAGAAATTCGGTCAGAGCAGGTCTCACCTCTAGGAGCCGTGAACGAGTCAGAGCTAGGACGGACATTCCAATGAGCTTTGTAAAGGTGATTCCAGAGAGAACCTAGGGTGTCTCTATTAACTTTACAGTGAGTCTGACGGGGCAAAGCTCCTTACCGAAGGACCGACATCTACCAATGCGGTCCACATCCGTTCATCCCTCTCTTTCTGTCCCGTCGGATAATCCGCTGGTAAGCTAGGTCCTGCGCTCATGAACGCCCTCGCGACATGCGCACAGAACTCCACCGCAATGCCGAGTGAGATGACAAGGTTTACCAAGCTGATGGCATTCAGGTTGATGCCCCATACGGCCATCACACCCATCACGTTCGAGACAGTCAGTGCAACAGCGCCCGTGACAATGGATCCAGCCCTCCATGAACCAAGCAGCAGTGCGGTGACGACCAACACCGCCGCTAGCCCCAGTCCAAGAATTTCTTGTGTGATGGCAACAATATGAGCATACTGGTCGAAGAATACGTAGTGGAGGGAATAGGGGAAAACCTTGTGGCCGATGTGGTCTGAGATCTCGTCTGCTATACGGTGTGCTGCTTCGAAGGAGTGGATAAAATCCGCCTGGGACCTTAGAGGTGTATGGAACGTGCGGAAGTGCGATGCTACTACACTTGTGTCCGCTTGATCAAGTGCAAGGGCAGTTCCGAACGACGCTCTTCCCGCAAGGGGACATTCTTCGTTGGTCGGAGAGACGAGCCATTGTTTAAGATAACGCATAAACTCTTCCCCTTCAGGAAGTCCGACCATGGTAATATTCCATGCGGGATCTTGCCCATATAGACATGGCCGACATAACCTCTCGGGGTCCGAAGGACGGCAGAAACTCGAAGGATCGGCTTTGTGGACGCGACAACACGATTCCATAACGGGGTCAAGCCATTTGAGAAAATCGTCGATCCAAGAAGCAGCTGGCTGGGAGATGAAAGATGCTTCAGGCCTCTTGCGCTCAGCCTCCAAGAGATTGGCAATCGAAGAATCATCACAGGTGGTGAAGCGACCGCAAAGCTCTTGCTGACCTTCACGTCGAGTGACATCGATGTCCTGCGAGACGAAGTACACAGGCGGTCCAACGTCGAGATAGACATCCAAGTGGTCAAAGTATGCATTCAGATACGAATCTGAAGGCAAAGCAAGCCTCTGGTCTAAATGTAACGTTTCAGTGAAAAATGTAAGTAGATTAG
Source organism: Xanthoconium purpureum (assembly GCA_038090075.1). Lineage (NCBI taxonomy): Eukaryota > Fungi > Basidiomycota > Agaricomycetes > Boletales > Boletaceae > Xanthoconium > Xanthoconium purpureum. The sequence goes on from JBBPMA010000028.1 coordinate 25,038, forward strand.
AAGTGCCCTCACCCAGACCAAGTTCGATATGTTGTATAGATATCACAGATAGGACAAATAACCCAGAAAATATGAGGAGAACAACGCCCTTTACGGCAGGCTGTAAAAGAAATGGTGCATAGTGTCTGCGAATGAAGCGGGCAACTGTGCCTAAGCCTGCCGGGGCGTCGAGAAGTGCGATGCGTGATGGAAGCCGTATACAAGGGAAACAGTCGATACGGCTAGCCTGGAAACTGTCCTTAAGCTGAGCAACATACGACCAACCACTACTCACCTCAACGCGCTTCAAGTCTATCGTAAGTGCACTGACAAACACTGTGACTTGTAACAACGCATTCAGAAGCACACTACCAGCAGCATAAAGCGCAAAGTTTCGTACAGCTGGCATTGGAACCAACGCTCCCAACGCGAATGCCACAGTCTCCGTAACAGTGCTGAGCAAAATTGATGGGCCTATCCTTGCCAGTGTCCGTGCGACACGCTCCTCTGCAGACAAGAATAATGGCAGGGATCTGTCATCCACCGAGCTGTCCTGAGCAGAAGACTCGAATGGCGAACGATGGGATTGAGTGGGCGAGCGTGGCATCGGCAAACTGCCACCTTGCAACGCTACCGAGGCGTTTGTACCATGTGCCAGGTTGTGGCGATCAAGCTCGTGCACCAGAATGAAAACGTTGTCGACACCGACGGCTAGGACGAGAAATGGGATAACTTCCGCGATGATCAAGGTTGTCTTCACTCCGATCAGGGAGAAGAAGCCAACCGAGGATGACACGGAGAGGATGACTAGTCCAATTCCAAAAAGACCAAGAGTAAATTTCGAGTTCACGAAGAGGCTGCGGGGCAAACGCGGAAAGATACGCGGCACAGTGCGTGAGTCGGTGGATGCTGAAGATGGTACGACAGCTCTTCGTCTGAATGGTAGTGGAAGGTTTCGAGCCCAGTGGGAGAGTGAAGCCATCAGACCTTCCTCTTCTCGACTTGCAATCCCATTCCCCAGCGCCAAGGACACGTAGAAGAACATCGCAAGATAAGAAAGAACAACGATGTTCAGATCTGTGTTGGAGCTCTTGCTGATCTCCTCCTCGAGCGAGACGCCTGTCGAGAATGCGATCTGCATGCCAGCCTCCGATGTAATCCTTGCGCTTAGGTCAAGCAAATAGTCCTTCAGCGCTTCCTCCCATTCCATTGCTTTCGATCGCTCGGCGGCGTCCAGAGAATCCGAGATCACGTATGTGACAACGAGTGCTTCGGCGTCTAGATATGATGGATTGCCTTGCGCGCTCTCAGGCACACCACCAAGCACATACTGGGGCCCAAGCGGCTGCCTAAAATCGGGTAAACAGTCGACCGGGGACCGTGCACACTGTGATACGCGGTCCGCCCAAGTTGACTCGTCGTAATCGCTGAAATCATTGCCAAACCATCCGCCAATTGACTGTACGACACACGCGTCCTGAGGGCCCGCAGGCTTGAAACATACGTCCGCGAGGCGATAACCGTGTGGGTGTGAACGGAGAGTTTGGATGTCTTTCTCTACGTCGAGCCAGTACTCAAGATGCTTGTAAGAAAGGACACCAGAATGCCCAGATATATGTGGGGTGTCGCTGTAGTTTTCCGTGGACAGGTCCGGGGAATTTGTGACAAAGATCTGCTGGGCGCGGTAGAATGGTCCAAAGCTCTCGTCGAAGAACTCCTTCTGCAATTTGCTCTCGGAATCCGGGGCAACCCATAGCCTCACCGGATCTGTTTCTATATCGAACTTCTTCCAACCGAGATTGAGCAATCCGATGGCCGTGAATACGAGCGAAAACGTTAGGAAAGGAGAAGAAGCTGCCCAAAGGCCGAGGCGGTAGAAAGCACGTCTCAACACGGTATTCAAACGGTACTGCCGGGGTTGAGATGCGCCAATAGGATCCAGAAGTGAAGCCCCACGACCAAATGGCCGGGACTCCGTGGTCGGGGCACCTAGAGACTCTTCCTGGTCGCGGGAAAGTGATATGGCTCCCACCAACCCGCGAGTATACAACCTGGGTGACAAGGTAGACGATGTAGCGTCCGCGGATAAAGCCATGCGTTCGTAGCTTCTCTCTCTCCGCCTCCGAATTGTAACTTGCAAGACATATCCGAAGAGGAACGACGCGACAGCAAGACCATATGCCAGTATCAACACGAATGATAAGCAGGTTAGGAGACCGACATGGCAAGTGGGTTCTTGGCCGGGGATGGTGATCTCTGGTAACGCCTGGCAGGCTGCTGGACAGTCGATACAAGTACACCGACTAGCCAAGTCGTTGTCTGTACAGTTCCTTGGGACCGGATCTAGAGGGGTCCAAAGTGGGGAGGTAGTGGAGGGGAAATTGATCTGGAAAGGACTGCCAAGGTCCTTTTCGTCCCCCAAAAACTTGAGGAATTCTGAGTATGTCTTTGCGCCACCTCCGATGAGGTCCATAGCGTAACCATTGGTAGCTCCAACCTGGACACTCTTGCAGCTGTTATAAAAACCTGAAGCAAACTGTTTCCCGACAAAAAAATCCACAGTTTTGACCGCGGTCTTGCCGGAACCAGATTTCTGCGTGTCGGTTACATCCAGAAAAAGATGCTGCTGGGGTGAACAAGTAAACGAGCAAAAAAATGACCTGAAGTTGTTGCGACAGGCTGGGCAAGATGAAATGAGGGGTTCCGCTTGTGCCAAGGAATCTCGCAAGGTTTCGACTTGGTCCGATGTACAACAAGTTGGTCCTTGGGCGTACTCGGCACCGCAAACGGAGACGAGGAGGTCCCTAGCGCGCTGATTCTCGGGCTGGGCAAACGTAAGTCAGCTTATGGTGCGAGGGAAGCGAACTTGCTGCCACACATACTTTGACTGGTGGGCCGTCGTACGGACATGGCAATTGTTGTCCGAACCAACCTTTGGACCCACAAGTGTCCCTCATAGCGCACCGACCTGTGTCGGAGAGTGCCATTGTGGTGGGAAGGTGAAGGTACGCAAGAGGAGGAGGTTACCATGATTTAAAGTGGCACGTGATGCACGTAAGACTGTGGTTCCTACTATGACGATGGCAGACGAACGGAAACTAAAAAAACGCTTTGTAGGGTCAAAGTCAGCTGCGCCATCAAAGCGCGGAGCTGCACCAGCTCAACTCGCGAATCAGGTTCCGGAAGAAATCCTCACAGACCCACTCCTCAACCAAGCTATCAAGCAATTGCCCGCCAACTACTCCTTTGAAATCCACAAGACGATACACCATGTTCGCAAGAATAGAGCTACGATGGTCGCCCTTCAGATGCCCGAGGGTCTCCAGATGTTTGCGTGTACCATCGCGGACATCATCGAGCGGTGCGCAGGTGATCAGATAAAGGCTTCTCACCTAAATTATCGTCCAAAACCATTAGGTTCACCGATGCACTAACCGTAATCATGGGTGATGTCACTTATGGGGCGTGTTGCGTCGATGATTACACCGCACTCGCCTTGGGTTGCGATATGCTCGTCCATTATGGCCACAGCTGTCTTGGTTTGTTTTCTTGCTAGACAGGTGAACTGCATTGTCTGAGTCGGATCCTAGTGCCCATCGACCAAACTAGCATCAAGACGCTCTATGTATTCGTTGAAATAGCCATCGACTACACACATCTCGCAGACACCGTTCGCCTGAACTTTCCAAGTGACCGTGCTACATTCTACGAACAGCTTTTAGATTCAGAGGACATTGGCGCGGATATACCCGCCGGCCAGAAGATCGGGAAGCCCCAATACCTTCGTATCCAAGCGTCACCGTCCTCGAGCGATTTTTCAGAGCACGAGGATGCCCAACAACACCCACAAACACCACAACAACCAACTCGATTATCGTTGGTTTCGACCATCCAATTCTTTTCGGCTTTGCAAAAGCTCAAGGAAGACCTTGTTCTGGGTTGCGAGACGCCTGGCACGCTGTCAGATGGCAAGTTCAGTCGCTGGACTGGTAAATACGAGGCCATGATACCTCGCTCAAAACCACTATCTCCGGGAGAAATTTTAGGTTGTACAGCTCCATGTCTCAACGAGGTCGATGCAGTGCTGTACGTACCTGGTTCTTGGTCTCGATGTATGGCTAAGTCGGCGCAGATACCTTGGGGATGGTCGTTTTCACCTCGAGTCGATTATGATTGCAAATCCAACTGTTCCCGCGTTTCGATATGATCCCTACTCAAAGCAACTTACTCGAGAGCACTACAATCATTTTGAAATGCGGAGAATTCGAGACCAGGCTATTCACTGTGCCCGGGAGAGCATTGCCTCTCTCCCTCCATCACTTGACCCGAGCAAACAAGATTCCACAACCAAGCTTTCTGGCTCGGTGCAACACGCTCAGCTGTGGGGTGTTATTCTGGGAACGCTTGGACGTCAGGGAAGCTTCAAACAACTTCAAGCGATCACAAATCAACTTTCAACGTCCCGCGTCCCTATACCCTATGTGCCAATACTTCTCTCTGAGATAACCCCTGCGAAGCTATCGCTGTTCAATCCCCATATATCGACTTTTGTGCAAACCTCGTGTCCAAGACTATCGATCGATTGGGGTTATGCGTTCCCTCGGCCCCTCTTGAGTCCGTATGAGACTAATGTAGCATTGGGACGAGCAAGTGGATGGATGGGTCAGGTCGCTGAAGGGACAAGAACGAAGAAAATGGCATATCCGATGGATTTTTATGAGGGTGGCACACCGTGGGCTGTTTCCAGATTGAAGGGCTCATTCTGAGGTTCTGAGGCGTTTGGTGGATGTAGTAGTCCAGCATGTATCGTTAATGGTTCGTGTGTCACGTATCTATTCGCTAGCGCTCACCCCCAATGAAGAAAAAAGACGGATGTGCGAGTACAGGCCATCGAGACAACAATTTGCCACGCGTGTCAAGATGGCGGTAAGATAAGATACTGTACCCGTATGAGACTCGTGAAGGGTCGATGAGACGATGAGCGAGTTTAAAACTCTAAACGCTACAATAACATCAGTCTAGCGGAAACCAAGATTGATAAGTCAAAACATACCCATAAGCATACTCGACTTCATCCACCCCACCACCTGAAGCGAAGGGACCAGACTGCTCCCTTGGCATAGGGCCTAGTTCGGGCTCATCCAAGTCATCTAAATCAACAGCACTGCCGTCGTCCAAACCGAAGGGCAGTACGGGCCGAAGGCCTGCCCCGGAGCTCGATCGGCGGTTCCCGGCGGGTGACTTGGGGAGTGCTGCCATCGTCTTTGGGCTCATATGCTGATCGCCACGAAGTACCTGTTAAAATCCACACTCGACGATTTAAAAAATTGTGTGCTCACCTCCCAGTTGTTCAGATTCTCATCCGGAATATCACGATCTTCTCTACCTTCTAGCCTTGTATCATCGCCAAGATCACCAATGGACACTACACTTTCGCTGTCGCTGATGTTATCCGTCATACTGGATACAAATTCGGGGAGTCGATGCCATGCAGAGGCCGAAGCAGAGGGCAACGAAGTTGACTGGTCGTCTGACCAGCCTAAATCGGAGAGGTAGTCTTCATACTCATCCTCGAAAGCAAGATCTTCCGTGGTATAAGGCAGGAAAATCGACGGATCTGGAGCTTGTGAGCGGGGAGGCGGGAACACGTCGGCTTCGACAATGTTAGGGGTCCCAAGAGGACGGATCATATTCCCGAGGTCCAAGCCCGGGGGCAAGCCTTCTAGATTGTGGGATATGCTGACCGAACGACGATGTGCCTGGGTGTGCTGGTTTGCAGCCTGTGCACCATATCGTTTAGTGTTATCTATCAATGGCTGTGATCAATATTTCGAGGTATCCAGGCATTGCCCGTGAACAAAGGATAGCTTACAAAACTTCACCAAGTGACGGAGGGCTTGCTCCTGCGCCTGTGTTCTGGTGTGAGTAATGACTACAAGGTGAGGGACAAGGAACGATACCTGAGCGTCAGAAACATCATCGACCTCATTTCCGGTGAGCCACTCATCGCGCAAATCGGGCCTGCAGTTGAGGTAAATGGAAGTGATGACTTTCATGTTCGCTGCCCAATCGTCAGTATTACTCAGATAGTCATAGTATTCTCCCTCACATTGCCGCCATTTACGACCGCAAAAAGGCACTTGACTCTTGATCAGCTTGAGAACATGGAGTTGCAGCATCGGATGTGGGACGCGAAGCACCCGCTTGAGCACAGCCTAGGGGAGAGATGGATCAATCGCGACGCCTTGTCTCACATTACTGCACTCACAGAACTCTTGTATTGAACCAACATCCATATACGATGCGATCGACTCTTCGACAGTTTTTGCATTATCTTCGCGAAATTGATGGCTGAAAAAAAATTTCGCCAAGAAAATTCAGTAAGCATCTCCACTTCTTCCTCATGTTTCTGTCCATTGGGCAAGGACTTGGACTGCATAACGATGTGGGAAGCTGCGCGTGGTCTCTCCTGCATACGCGGGGCAGCAACACGTGCATGGTGGATCTGGCAGTACCGGAAGAAACTAGCATTGGTTATTTCAGACAGTCCCCGAAATGTCGGTTGAAGCTCACTTATGATCAGGGGAATCAGCCTTGGAAACAACTGATGCTGAAACTTCTTGCAAGCCAAACATTTTCAAGATGAGGAGTAAACAGTTCGTATCAAGTAAGAGTTGGCCAAGATGATGAAACTTCATTGCATCTGGCCAAATGCACTGTCACACTTGCTTCAAAACACTATGAATGGGCAAGACGCTTACGAGATGCTTTGAACCACTTTAATGTCAATAACAAAATAGCAGAGACTGCTTTGGACGTAATCTCGCGGTGGCGGGTAACGTCGAGATCGTCGAGAGTAGGCGGAGGGGGTGGGGGTTGTTCAGACGCTGAGTAGAAAGTGTAAGCAAGATATATGAAGACAAGTCAACCGTTTGACTTACGAGAAGCCACTCCAGGCGGAAACACGGAAGAGGTAGAAGACTGAGGGAGCTGTTGTTGACCTGTACCAGCTGAAACGGTTGCTAACAATAGTTTGAGCAGCACGAGAACCCAACCCGACAGTACGGGAAGGACGGAGCTCTTAAGATTGAGACAGTATTAGCCTCCAGTAGCAACGCCTACGTCTTTGCTTACATATATCACTTCGACTCTTTTCAAGCGCTTGAGATCCTCCCTTCTCTCCCTGGCTTTCCGTTCCTCCGCACCTAATTTAGCCTCGATGCTTGCCACACTGGCTTCGATTTCTGCAATCTTGGCATCAAGCAGCGCGACATCGGCCAGCACCTCGGCATTCTCAGGCTCCTAGGACGAGGATTAGCCACCCAACAACTTAAAAGAAATAACTGGAATTTGCCTCTGCTATTCTCTTGGGGGATTCAGCGCCACCTTCCGACCCGGGCAAATGTTCCAAGCCGCTCTCTGCAGTCATGCACTCCTCCCTCGTGCGCGACATCTGCCACAATGAGAGACTCACGTACATGTGTCGGCTGTAGAGTTTGTCCGCCTCGTCAATCGCGAAGGGAACCAGCCGAACATTGTTAGAACCAAAACGACTTTTACGAGAGAACGGGAACAAGAATGGTCGGTTTTGATCAGTTTGATATTGCTGCTTTTTCGGCTTCGGGGAGGGTGGTGGGGAGGGTGCAGGAGTTGCAGGCTGTGGATTGGGGCGAAATGCCGTATTCTGGGGCTGGTGCTGAAACGCCTGGTTCAAACTACCTGGCATCGGTGATTGGCGTTCCAAATCATCATGGTGATAGTGATGGCGAACTGGAATCGGTGAATATGCTTGTGCCAGTTTCACCGCGGGAAATGGTAAGGCGGATTTCCCCTGAGCAGTCTCCGTAAAGCGGGTGGTTGGATCTAGTGGAGGAGTAAAAGTAGGATATTTGACGGAAGTCTCTTGGTGAAATGCCTCAAGATCAAATGGCGTGCATTTTATAGCGACAGCTAAGAAGGCAACGAGATCAACCAATGCCGCCTAGATGGGGTGAACTCACTTTCGTCAGGAACTGGCGGTAATGGTGCAAGCTCCCGTGCGAGCTTTTTCACGCGCGCCAACTCTCTGATCCCTCCACAACATGCAAGCAAAGTCTTCCACAGAACAAGGAGGAGCTGTGAACAGTGAGATGGCGTTCGACACACGTGTAAAGGAGAGCCTACCTTCTTGATTGGATAACCCTTGGCGCTCTTGTCTTTCAGACCAGACACGACATTAAACAGATAGACAGGCAAAGGAGGATCCATGCTCACTGTGACAAATGCAATTAGTGTCCAAGTCTGTGGGTCAGGGTGCAGTTGCGCAGGGCTTACTGAGCTCGTCCGCGAAATCATCCCGTCCCTTGAATACTTCAATCAAATGGTACATCATCCCAAGGTAGACTGAAATCTCGGTTGTGAACTCCTCCAAGAAATCAGCCTTCTCTGCGGCGGTGATCTGGAAGTGAGCTGCATCTGTGTCTGAAAGCGAACTGATGCGGTTCGATCAAAACATTGCAGAAACGAGTTCAGAGCCGTACCAAAGTAGATCATGCTTTTGACTAGCAATCTTCATGGACTCGACGATTGTATTGAGACCATTCGCGTTGCGGACCACCTTGCAATTTTCGTAAATCCAGTGGAGCTGGTGTTCTGGAGACGTCGTTTCGGCGAATGTACCTGATCGGGACGTGACACGAATGAGCCTTCTGGTGACAGGTTTGAAAGAAACTAACCTTGAAGCACGTAAAAGAGGCGACGGGCATTCGTGAATCGGATTTCGGCGTCGCGATGCTCGAGGCTTTCTAAGAGCAACTCTATGTGGGTCTTTCGTCGCGCGTCTGTGGTTTCAGGACTTGTCCAGTCTGGAGGAAGAAAGTGAAGTATGCACAAACAGCTCCAAGTCATGCGTACCTCCGGGGAATGAACCCTGCCAGGCCTTGAGATTTTCCGCCACCTGCGGCATTTCTACGTACGAGTAGAATTCGTCGATTTCGTTCATTACGGTGTCTTCGTCATCATAGCGAAAATCATAGAATGATTGCTGTGAAAGACACACACGCGGTCAATAGCCGATTGGTGGACCAGATACGCATTTGCCTGCCTTGGGCTTGGGTGCGGAGGTGACCATCGCCCTGAGTTGCCCTAGGGTGATTGAATCCAGGCCAAGCTGCTGTATGCTGGTGGCGTCCTGGATTTCACCTGGGGGAGGGGGTGCGAATACCATACTCATGGTGTCGGGTCAGGGATGTCACATGCACTCGTTGGCGTTGTTTGTCAAAGGCTTTGGGATTCAACGAGATCAAACAAGCGTAAACAAGTCGAGTGGGCGATATCGATAGCGGCGAGTGAGTCAGGCGATGTGGCTGAGTGTCTAATTGGGGCACACGATGGGAAGACTGACTAATAATGGCCGACTTTCACACATCCACGCCGTTGCCGTTGCCATCGCCGTCGTCGTCGTTGTCGGCAGAGGGACACGCGGCGCGGGGATGCTGCAAGACTGCGTAAGAGAATGGTCAGAGAAGGGGCGTCCTTCGGGTTGTACATACTCGCCAATCTGTGCATCGTGTGAAATCATGACATAATCGTGGTAAACCGGAGAGGGTATATAACCAAAAAATCAGGCGGCGGTTGGACAGGTCCGTTTTGGCTGTGGATCGACTTCGCAGTCGGTTTCGTTCTCCCCACCAACTCTCTCTTCTGACTCGGCTCATCGTCCGCGACAGCGTCGGCGTCGTTGGGATCGACAACGAAGATTAGACGAGGTCATCGCCGGCAACGTCGACCCCCTCTCTCCTCCCGCGGTACAAGGCGTCATCTCGCACTCCCCAGGCCATCCTCATCCCTCTGGAGCATAACAAAAGGCACGCCTTTGCTGCGCGTTAGCCACTACCCACCTGCAATCTCTTCCTCCTCTTTCCTCCTATCCTAGCGTCCTTGTCCCTGGATTTTTTTACGACTCATCTTACGACTTTCTCAGCCTCCGCTCTTTGATCCAAGGAGCTAGGCTTATTTGCTCGAGAGATCTGCCTGCCCTTGCGCTTTCGCATCTGGCGGCCTCTCCTCTTCTCTTCACCTGCAGATGCCAGTTCCAGTTCCTCCTGTCCCTACCGCGCACTCTGTTCTCAAGTGGAACAAATCTGGAGACTCCGCAGCCCCCCGGTCTTCCGTCTTTCACCTCCTGAAGCGTACGCTTCCCTTGTCGCCAACAGGTCCCCCACCATCTTTCGGCAGTCGGGAGCAGTGGATCAGCTCGCTTCCTTCGTGGAGAAGAACCAAAGCTCGTTACGTCTGGGAGTGTGGCTCTGAGCCCGCGGCGCCAGAAGAGGCTCACCAGGGTTTTCCTAAAGGGTTGGCTGGTGCGGTCGACGCGCCAGTCATTAAAGGAGCTCACGTGCAAACGTGTATTCCGCCCCTGAAGACGTTGCCGACTTGTTCAGAAATGCCACCACGTATCCCTCCTGCCCGTGACCAGCCCATTGGTCCGGAGACTGCGTTGGGCGATCTTGCCCCTTACCTCTCTCCTCCTTTGTCGGAGTCGATCGGTGGAGTCGCCCCCGGCGTGCGTGCGTGGCCTCATGCCCCGGATCTGTATTTCGAGGACGATGGTGGCCTATTCGCTCCGATTCTAGAAGACGACTCCCCTGACATGATGAATGGTGATGCAAGTTCGAGCCCCATTGAACCAGTCACACCTTTTGGAGATTACGTCGATCGAGCGGTAGCCGCCTTAGATGCCACAGTTCTCCCTCTCGTACCCACCGGATCGCAGGAACTACAGTTTCCCATTTCAGTCGATTGCGACCCCCAATTCTGCCACCTTCACCCTTATCCACACGTGCAGGCTAAGGAGCAGTTGATTACTGCCGTGAACGAACATCCCCCAACCGCGAGTTTGATTCACAAGCAACTCGCCGAGCCTATGGCTGAATGGCTTGTCTCGTATGTATGGAGGGTTTGCACGAACGTGTTGGTGTTGCCCCAGACGATCGCCCCTTACACGTGAGTCCGTTATTATCCGTTCACGCAAACGTCGTGTTGATCAGTGTCATCAGACTTCCTAATGCGCCGCAGCTTCGTCAATCCACGCCGCTGTACCTCACTGCTCGAGTACATTCCTTGCTGATGTCAACGCTTCTCCAGCCATCAGCGATGTTGTTAGCATTGTGGTATATCGTGCGGTTACCTGTCTACCTTGGTGCGCCCGGGTTAGGTCCGGAACATGTGAAAGAGCGGCGCTTTAGGGTTGAGCTGCTCAGTGATACACGCGACGTCCTTGACGGTGAATCCCCCGAGGGTACTGCCACCTTCAGATTGATTGTTCTGGGATGCATGTTGGCAAATAAGTGGCTGGATGATCATACATTTTCCAACAAGACTTGGTCAGTACTTACCTTAAATTTATGCGCCCTCTTTCCTAACAATCTTCACAGGCATACAATCTCCAACGTCCCTGTGCAGTTACTTAACAAACTAGAGTATTTCGCCCTGGACATCCTTTCATACGATCTTTCGATTTCTTCGTCTGCCTGGTCCCAGTGGCTTAGTCACCTACTCTCATATCATCACTCCCTCACCACAACCACCTACCCTCAGCCCATCGCACGTCCGGCATCCAATCCCAATGGGATCATTCGAAAAACCATTCAAGAAATCATGGAGGCGCCATTAGGCCATTCTATGAACGAACCAGTTTTCCTTGGTGTCGAGCAACGGCTCAAGGAGAAGTTCGGACTGTCCGCTCGTCCTTATGAACATGAGACCTTTGACATTGACTTGGACGAGGATGGCCCTCTTAGAGAAGAGTATTTGCCCAAACGCCGCGTTAGCAATGGAGGTTCCCTGAGTGGACATGGCTCAGAGCTCTGTGACCACTCCCAAAACGCTGTTTCAGTGCATCATCGTATGTTACCCCTTCAGGGCAGCATCAGTTTGCCGCCACCTGCCAAGTGGAGTCCTGCTGGCGATGAACCATTACGTCGCCCAAGCGGTCGTACCGCCCCGGTGTACCTTCCAGTTCAACCCTCTCTTGCTCCGCACTATGGTGGTACGGTTCCGGCGGTTTATCATCCTTGGCCCACCGCTGGCCCACAGTATGCTCCATTTGGGCACCATCCAGAAGGCGATTACACGGTGAACACTCTTCCCATCCCACGGTATACCTATTGGGCCCCTATGAGCTGTCCTTCTGCATTGCAGCATCCTTACTCCGTATGCACCTCCGACTATTACGCAGCCCCTAGTCATGTCCGCGGATACTCACTCGGAGGCCTTGACTATATATGCAGTGACATTCGCTTGTCATCTGACGGAACTGGGTGCCGCACTCAACCAGCAACCTCGTGGACCTCACTGCACCAGTATGGTCATCCCACATCTAGACAGTCGCTTGCTCTTCACCCTCCGGCATTGAATTATCGATCAACTTGGGTACGAGCTTGAAGCCCTCGCTCAGTCTCCAACTACGATCGGTCGATCTCCCCACATAGATTTCGTCTCGTTTCAGCTTGCCCATCATAAATGTTGCACCCAGCGTCGCGTAGGGTGCCTTAATTTCCGCTCTCTAGCTCATGCCATGCCCGTTCTTTTGAGGCTTGTGAATACTGGATTTTTCTCGTCTTTGGCTCTTTTAACGCAACTTCGGGTCCCTCGTCATGAAGACATATCCATCCCGTCTCGAGGACCCCCACTTGTTTCACCATCTTTCTACATCTCGGCCACGTGGGCGCTATTTATGCGGGCCGCCACCCACCCCGGACCGACCGAGTCGTCGCTCGGAGGAAGGATATCCTCGAACTTTCTCCCTGTCCCATATCGTGTTCATGGATTGAACATCTGCGTCCCTCCGGCTCGCTGTTTCCATCGTCGATGTATCAAATTCTCGTTCGGTACCCTCATGTCGCTAACCTAATCATCCATTTGACGACTTAGTTTCGTGCTTTTCGTCCCCGTTGTTTCTTGCTAAGTTTTTCCTTTGAAAACGCATCACGAAACCCCAAAAACATGCAGAAAATCAACACATTACAAAAATATTCAGCTCCTCTTTTATCCATCACTTCGATTCTTCATCCTCTGCTCCTAGTGACCTTTGGCTCTTCGCCAACGCACCTTCCTGCAGCTCGCTATTTCCGGGACTGTGATTGCTTTCGAATAGTGGTTTCACTTTCTCGTTCGTTCCCCATGCGCCTTCATGGGTAAGTAGTTATATACCTCGGGGAAAGATTAGTATGGTACTTAGATCGGAGTCCCTAACGTTCTCAATCCTCGAAACATGTGTTTCTTTGTTTCTGAGTGCTCAAGCTTAGCTGCCCTTGAAACCAGAAGTGACATGGTTATGCTATCACCATTGATTCTTGCTTAGTGCAAAAAAAACAGTAAATTATCTATAACGCCCCGACAACAGCCTCTATGTATCTCGATACGATACCACAGATGCGGTGCATACTTTACATCTCCTTTTTTATTGGATTTTTTTGTTTCAAGAACCTTGCGACGCTTTGCTTGTGTAGTGCAAATTTCTGTCACATCGGGTCACACTCTCGGCAACCCCGGAAGTTTGAATTTCAATCCCAAAATACTGGCGCAGACGCGGCAGATGCCAGATGGTGAAAGTCGCAGCGATCGGCTTTCTGCGCCCGGCGCTGAGGAGAATGAAATTTGCCACATGCGTGACAATTTCTAAACTGCGGGCACGTCATCACTTCAACAGTTCTCAACTTTTTGTCTTAGGCTAGTACATAAAGGACCACCTCTGAGAATCCCTTCAAGTCTGTAGAATGATAGCAAAAGTGATGCTTTGAGTGACTTTAAAATGTTTGCATTCGCGGCCATGTTGCACCAATGAACATTGATAGCAAGTCGTCCCTGCTGCTCTTAGCAGTGACTCATGACTCTCAATCGGTGCACCATTGGTTCTCATTCCATTACATGACATGTAGTCGTACAGTCTCTCTTGTCCGCACTTCATCAAATACGCACCAACACAAATGGCACCTGTGGGAAGGGTAACCCGAACCCGAACCAAAAGGGGTGCCGTGGCTTACCTCGACATCTTCCCCTTCTTCGTCCATCAGCATAACTTCGACCAGCAGATGTTTGGCATGAGGTGGGATAGGTTTCTTGCTCACGTGCTCCACTAATTTGGTGAATTTCATCGGCAATCTTTCCGCACTCTAAAAAGGCATCAGACGGGGGTAACTAACACCTGAACGGTGGATACAAACCTTCTTTCTGTCCGTGAAGGAACTCCATAACATACTCACACCTTGGCTGACCATGCTGACATCGAGATTATGGTTACTCTTGAACCATGCGACAAACTCCTTAAGAGTAGGGTCGTCTTTGAATTCCAGACGATCCCACAGAGTCCATTCCGTGTCACCAAACTTGTTCTTTATTGCTGCAATCGGCTCCGAGAACCCGAAGAAAGGCAGAGCGAGATTCACAAATCCGTTCTTGTAGTCCTCGAGTTTGTTTTTGCCATCGATGATCTAATTTGCTATTAGTGAATGGTTCCAAATAACATGGGAATACATACTTTATACAGCTCTAAGCACACCAATCCAACGACAAGGGCAGTAGTTGTGGCGATGGCAGGGATGATCTTTCCAGCAATCTGCTTCGTTGTGTGGCGATCAGCAATGGGAATGTCGTAATTCATTGCGCGTAGATTAGACGCAGCGGTGATGAAGTCTATGTGATGATTTGTATCGTCATCTTTTTCGAACTCTACCGGTGTAAGGCGATAGCCAGCAAGGGAAGATGGAGCAGGCAACTTCTTGACAAGTTCACTTATGTCATCTGGATCTACGCAGGAGGTGAGTGACAAAGATTGCGTCTACTCGCTGATCTCACCGGTTGCATTTTGGTTGACTGGATCATTCTCGTTGATTTGGATCTTCACACCGCTCTTTGGAGAGAATTCCGGAACTATGACCGAGTCCGCAACCTTCCTGAAAATCACAGGATCGGTTTCACCCCTGAGCCCATAGTTATAGGCATGGAGATTTGCAGCAGCAATGATAAAGGCTAGGTGAGTTGGCTAGGGCCCATAAGTCAGCTAGTTTTCGATTTACATCATCCAAGGCCTTACGTCTGTGGAGTTGAAGACAAGCGGGTCAGGAGCTCGCTTAGGGCCGCTCCAGAAGGGTTGCCCTGTGTTGGTTAGATGATCCTTGGGCAAGCTATGCAGCAGCTGTCGAATGGCATTGTTGTACTTCTCTTCGAATTGGAGGCGAGCCCAGACAATGCATTCCTCGAAAGTCAGTGGCTTATTGGTCACCAGATACGAAACTATTTGCTCGACGTGATCATATTGCTGACCGGAGTACTTGAGTGAATTCTCCAGGTAATTGGGCTCCGAGAGATACTGATTGACAGACTCTACAGGCTTGACAAACATGGCGTCAAACTCTTGTCTGCTCCACTCTATGGTGTGAGTGATGGCATTAGGGAAGTTCTTGACAGTACATGATAACGCTTGCTTTTCTGGTGGGTCCTGTGATGACGAATAGGATTCTGAGAGGTGGGGAATAACAACCTGGATATTGCCTTTCGTGCCCATGGTCCCGGACTCTAATAAGGGTTTTTCGTACAAGATACAGCGTTGGTCCATGTACACACCTGTAATTGAGGTCAGTACAAGCGAAGGGACACGCAAATACAATCTTACGTGCTGCGACGTTGTCTAATGCGTTGGTGACACCGTCAAGCGACGAAAAGAAGGCATCATCAAATACATCTATTGACGTTTAGGGACACTAAACTTATTGGAAACTTCTGAATGACTTACTCTCTGTCGCTTGCCCGACCGGTTCCTGCTTGCATAGTATGTGGCCTTTAAGCGCGGGGTTCATATCCGCGACGGCGGCGGCGGCGACCTCTGATTTGAACTTTCCGAGATCTTTTGCACGGAAGAGGAATTGCCTGTTCAAGTTACTCTTCTCGATGGTATCGAGATCGGTAACATGTATGGTCGCGTCAGGACCAGTTGCAAGGCCCATCATGCTCCAGTTCTTCAACATCTCGCATCCAATAGCTCCAGCACCAACAAGGAACTGACGGTGGTTGGCGATTTTGTCTTGGAAAGATTTTCCAAAGACAGCTACTTGTCCATCATACCGGCTGCCAATAGGCCTACAGTCGTCCTCAGTAGGAAGGACCGAGGGTAGCGACTCAAGAGAATCAAAGTAGAGATGCTGAATCATGGGGTGGAATTTGGAGGAACAGGCTTTGAGAACTTCCTGGGCTACAAACCCACCAATAACAGCTGCGATAGGAGAGATATCACCCGTCGCTTGATATGCGAGCTCCTCAAGAACCTTTGGGTCGGCATCATTATCCAACTTATTCGCAAGCGCAACAAATTGCTTCGCATCTTCGACATTTCGTGGGCGGGGAAGACGACCGTACTGTTCTCTGTATTCTGAAAGAGCCTGGAAGCCGACATGGAGCGTGGCGGGCCGATCAAACTTGGCGAAGTCAGTGATAAAGAAATCGGGTGCTTGCAATGATTCTCGCAACGATTTCTGCCATGAAGGTTTGATATATTCCGAAAGGGAGGAAATTAAAGACTCACGAATTCAAGGACTTTGGGCATCTTGACTTGGTTGAAAATACCACCTCGAGTGTAGTCCCCAAAGGAAGAGGTATCGCCGATGGTGAACGTATAGGGACCCTTCACAGACACTTTTCGGGGCTTGCAACCATTCAACTCTCCCATGCCTTGTACTTCTGTAAAGGTGACAAAATCGCCATCCTCAAGACCGTGGCGTGCCTCATCAAGGCAGGTTACCAAGCCTTCCTCGTCCTGGATTTTTCATCAGTTCTGTAACAGGATGATCTCCAATGAAATATTGAGGGTCACCTTGGCTACTGATACGATCATTCCGGTCAACGGCTGCTCGCCAGTAGGATCTACGCAGGTAAACTTGGGCCCGAAGTCGTTGAATACGGAGCTTCAAGCCATATATAAACATTCCTGAATGACAACATGCTTGAAACTTACCCAAAAAGACCTCGTGTTTCTGCAGCGATAAAATGAATACCATGTTGATGCGTCCAGTCGTTGATTTCCAGCTGTTTCTTATAAGATGTGTTGCAGAGGACAACAACCTGAAAGTCGTCAGATCCCGCAATGACAAACAATGACGTGCATACTTGGAACGGTTGGATGAGGTCTACTGTTATCTCTTGGCCCGCCTTTCCTTCTAATTTACGCACAGGTACGTAGGCGTTGAGCTCGGAAATACGAGGAAGCATGGCAGCCGCGCGTGGCTTTCCAATGTCCTCTTCACGGAGGAAATACTGAAAAATCCCACGTAATTGATGATGTCTGTCTACAGGTCAATGATGCTCACCTGCGTGCTCAGATCTTGGAGGGAGACAGGTTCGGGATCGTACAATGTCACTGACTTGACACCAGCCAAACATACGTTTTTAGCTTGGGTATATGCGCCGCACGTGTCAGCACGAGCCTCTCGCACGAGATGTATGCCATACCGATCTCGGCACCCAAACCTTGAAGTCCGACGACAAGTACATTTGAAGTAGCCATCCTCTTCATCGCTTCGGAAATGCGAGGTCAGTGAGGTATTAACAAAGGAATTTCTGGTGCTCTACCTTCATGGCCGAGTACATATCTGAATCGTGAACGACATCGGACGAATGATTAAGCACAGCGATGACTGTGATAACTCAAAATGCTCACAGCTGGCGAGAATAAAGACCTTCGTCGATGGCGGCCTCATCGACGTCCATCTTCGAAGCAAGGTTAGTCGCGTCGGACATGTGGTGGTACGGGCGAAAGTAGAGGTTGATGCGTTGACGTCGAGATAACAAGGAGTGCTGAGTGTGCCAGAAGCGATCATTCTGAATCTGACTAAGCGGCGCAGCTCTGGCGCAGAGCCTTCTCGACTTCAGCTTGGTCAGCAGGAAACGAATCATGTTGTCCAAGCATAAGTGAAAACTAGTATACACTGTGAGTAGTATCCTGAACAGGGTTGCAAGAAGTAATTAGAAGACAGTAGTAGTGGCACAGTGGTGTCATGATCAACCAATTGACCAAAAAGCAGTGAGTGCATCGGAAACTCTCGCTCTCTTGGGCGCCACTCCGGAACAGTCCGGTAGTCTGCTTTGAAACAATCTACCCGTTCCTCCGACTATCAAAATTACCAGAGAGGACAATGCCTTTTTTCAGCCAGCACTGACAGAAAGGTCGTGTGGATGGGAACCGGGCTGGATGGAGTAGATGTATAGCATTCACTAGCCATGAGAAGAAACCCAAGAAGTACTTTGGCATGCGCTCGCGATTCTGATAGTATGAGCGAGGCGAGCTCCAATGACGCCAAATGAACCACAGAAAGATGTGCCCGTGGGCTGTGCGAGATGGGTAAGGTCGGGAAGATCACTGGACCCAAGAATTGAGTCAAGTAAATCTTTTGCCGACGTCCGATATTCGGGGGCGTTCGTCCTTTCGTCAGCGCCAGGGGCGATACCAATAGTGCGCGGCCTCCAATTTATTACAGGGTCGTCTTCAGGGCACCATTCTGCAGTATCGAAGGCCTCCCAGTACGTGGAACGTTGGGGTACGGCTGGAACCCCTTGCTGAGACGTATTAATTGCGTTCGCGTGGTCGAGATTGATTAGTTCATCGAGATAGTGGGCCATTACGCCGGATGAAGAGGTTTTGTCATAAGAGAAGGGATCGAAGTCCGGGCCCATCTTGATGCAGCATCGAAGATACGTGATAGTATCCTGCCACTGGATCTGGGTCATCACTACGTTCCATTTGAGGCAGCTCAGGGCGTATTTCTCCGTTGCGTTGAGAATAACCTGAGGGATATGGGTTTGGTGGTTCCTGGAAGCCAGTCAGCGGTGCACGCGCCATGTGTTACGAAAAACAACCTACCAAATATTTGCGGAGAGCGTGGCGTCATTGACCGTTTTGTCGCCAATCATAGTACAAGTGACAAAGGTACGGAACATGAAATCTTCGGCAAAGAATACTCCATTGTCGTGGAGGTATCGGAAGACGGGAACGGATAAGAAAGGTGCGTTGCCGCACGCACCGTTCCCCGTGAGAACACCGATGAGCCATAAGGCGTGGATAACGACTTGCACTGGGTTTTCCATGATATTGAGTACTCGGCGGATCCGTGACGCAATCGAAGCGGTCGCTCGACTCGGCTTCCCTTGAAATCTGATACATATACAAAGTCAGGACTGAAGGGTTCAGAACTTGCATGACGTACTGAAAACGGAAATTTTGGTAGGGCCGGATGACAAGCGTATGTACCCACTCGGAGGTCCAGTCGGCCAAAGCTGTCATAAAGAGACCGTCGTCTTCACTAAAGGGTAGCTCCATGGTCACACTAGATGTATGATCGGCAGGACGGGCGTCAGAGTTAAGGCAACAGTCAACGGCGGTAGATTTCATTGATGATATTCCTGAGGCACTGATAACTCCACAGTGGACAAGGATCTCGGAAACCTGGTATCTGCCACCAGAAGGGTCCTCGTGCGAGCATGGACCAATGACAACGTTTGGCTGAACAAATGGGACGAGGGATTTTTTATCATGAGAGTAGACGGCAGGGTCCTCGCGAAGCTGGCCGGTCTTGTGAAATCGCTCCATGGTCCAAAATTCTTCGGCTTGAAGTCCCACTAAAGCGAAGCTGTGTGATTTCGCTCCGTTGATGGGGAAATCAGCTGGAATAATACCGTTGGAGCCAAGAGAGGACGAATCCGCCACAGCATGGAGGTCAGCGTCCTGCACTTTCCGTTCCTGGGACCACGCATCCGTGTCGTGGCGATTCATTGTGGCCACGTGGCCAAGGCGCATTGTAGTTCGGGAATGTGACAAGAGAGTGAAGCCATGGGTGGGCGTACTCATGACTGAGTCGGTGGTGGGCAAGCGGTGCATAGTATTGGATATGTCGGTCAACGAATTGCGCACTGAGATTGGGGAGGGGTCTGGTGAGTACGCCAAGTAGCGTGCGTTGAAATCTGTCTTCAGAGGTTTGAGAACGAGATTCGAATGACCCGAATCCTTCGCGCTTGAGGAAGACCGTAGGGCAGAGATCATGGGATAACAGCAGGGTGGAGAGTAATGGTCGGTGAGCGAAGAAGAGAGAAGTTCCTGGAACCTTTTTTACTTCTCATCCTCAAATAACCGCCACCTGACGTCGCGTACACAGCGTTCCACAAATTTTGACCTCTGCTTTGACCTTAAGTGGCGTCCAAAGAGGTCTGTTGGACAATGGTGTGGTGGTGCACAGCCGCCACAACAAAAGAAGATAAAGAAACTTGTTGTGGATGACAGTCGACGTCATTCAGAGGAAGTGTGGTGACCGTTGATAAGATGAACAAAGCAAGCAAAGGTGCGCAAGGATCATCATATGTGTGGTTTGGACATTCCTTTGGACACCTAGAAAAGGTAAGCCAACCATAGCGACCAATACTTGATACCACGTGGGGTGATCAACGTTTTATTTGACAATGTGAGCACCGTAAAGGCACAATAAAAAGGCGACATTACATTAAGAAGCTTGGAAATGATACATGTTCCTGGACAGTTACAAGGACTGATAGAAGTTTACTTGCGATAGAACTGGGGTGGAGAATTAGAATTACGGCACAGCAGAAAGTTAAGTGGTACTCACGTTACGACGGAAATTGAACCAGAGAGAGAGGCATCCCCTGTCAAAGCTACTTCGAAAGCCCCTAGAAGAGAATCAATACTGCGATATTCAGGTAGATTGTGTATTTCCCACCGTTTATGAGAGAACTCCCATTCACGATTCACGATTCTGAACGCAATGTCTTCGTAAGGAGGTCCTGCACTGAAATACAGCAGCACAGTGTCCTCATTCCCCGGCTCCTTCACGATCTTGTAGGTGGGTGCCTTCGATTTGTCGATCAGGTCCGGATAGAAAATGTTGAACTAGAAGAGAGACGTTAAAGTTTGCGTATCGGGTGGGGGAGATCTACGTGCCTTGTAACCTTGCACAACCTTCGGCGGAGGGTTATCCACGCTGTGGGACAGAAAGTCAGTACACGACAGTGATGTAACAGATAAAATAAGCACTCGTAGTGGGTCTGATTATACTTGTTCCACTCATATCCGGTATGCACACGGTTGAAGTATCGTGGCTTTCGTGGGCGGTATTTATCTTCCCAGTTGTAAGATGTGGGTTGGGCAATGTCCTCCTCGAGATTGAACAATTCCTCTTCTTCGTCAAGTTCTCTCTCCGCTTCTGCTCTGTATAAAGCCTCGGAGACAACATCGATACTAGTCGCAATCTCCGGCGTTTCCACCTGTGGGATAGCCTGCGTAACTTTTGGCACGTAACGAGATGCAGCAACTGCGCGGCGCTGTTCCAACTGGATGAAGAAATCAGGAAGAATAAAGACCACCATCCTACAAATAACTGACCAGTGCTCGCACTTCGTCCTTTTCGGTCACAATATCAAACTCGCGTTCATCGGGTCGGAGCTTGGTGATATCAATGAGGGATGGGCTCATAGAACGGTCATAAGGTTCTACGTGTTCCGCAGAAACCTCGGGTTCGGCTTGAGCACCGGCAACAATGACACGGGCATCCGCAATGCCTCGCGCGGCTGACTGAGCAACACCTGCTAATAGCTCTTCCTGCGCTTGCAACGCTTCATCTCGCTGGCGTTTCCGAAGTTGCTCCAATCGATTGCGAACAACAACTTCATGCAAATTCTTTAGTTTAGCCTGAAGGCCATGTAAGTAAACGACAAATCCTACGCCATCAGGACCCGAACATACCTTGGCTTTCCAGACAAGCAACTTCTTTAAGAGACCTTCCCAATAATCTGTGTCAACAGGTTCCCCGCTGGCGAGCTTAGTTTGAATTTGCTTCTGCAGCGCGGCAAGGTGTTCATAGCTCTTTCCAGAAAGAAGCTTATTTATGTCTGTTTCCACGGCGGCGGCAGCTTCACCCATACGTTGACTATCTTTGATTCTATCTAAACGATCCTTGCAGACGACCATCATATTCTGGAAAAGAAGTCAGTGGAAAAATGAAGACCAAAGTAAATCTCATCGCACAGTCCAAAATTCGATGTTAATGTCAGAATCTTCAAGTGAAAGGTAACGTTCAATATCGTCGTGTAGTTCTTCCACTTGGTCTGGTGACAAACTCTGTGGTTCAAATGGCTTTTGCTGACGAGAATCCGTGTTTAAGGAAAGACATACATCAAAAATGTTGTAGGGCTCATCGAGATCGATTTCGAGACCTGAGTCAACCTCCCCATCGTCTTTCACAGGGTGTACATAGCGGAGATTGAGTGCAAGGAAATCAACGGCCTTGGCTCTCTTCTCTTTGATGCGAATAGCTGCACGAGCACGTTCTTGCTGGAGTTGAAATTCGCCGTCCTTGGCTATCCACTCGGACATCTGAGCGGACTCAGCTAGCCTCTGCATCTTGATTTCCTCCTCCTCACGTAGTTTTTGCTCAACTTCCCTGGCCGCCCTCCTGCGATTTAGTCGCTCTAACTCTTCTTTTGCCTCCTGTCTTCGAATAGCATCCCTGCGCTGGGCTTCCGCGAACGATAACCCCTGCTTCCGTTCTTTCTCAGTCTTCTTGTGCCAACGGAATTGTTGTCCAAGATGGACGTCGTGGAACGGATTGTCCGTTGCACTGTAAACGCTGAGCTCTGCGACACGCCGGACTTCTTCTTCTTCCCTTATTCTCTTCTTCTCTGCTTTTCTGGCTCTTCGTTCCTCTGACTTGTCACGCTTTCGTCTGAGTGACATTAAGCTGAGCGGGACGGTTGGAGGCTAATGTGTGGGAACTCACTTTTTTTGCTTCTGATCATCCTCTCCGTAGCCACCTGTGCTCCGGTCTTTTCTACGCCTTGAATGATCATCCGCATCTTTAGTCTCCCTAACGTACCGATGTCTTGAATCATCATCGTGGTCAAGGTCGGGGTTTGGCGGAGCATCAGTTGTGTGCGAGCCGTGACGTCCATCCTCACGCTCTCTAGCGTACGCGGCCGAGGGAGAAGGGTGACGAGTCATGATGGCAGAAAGTAGAGCAGCGTTGGTGGCAGTGAAGGCGTACTTGAATAAACAAGTGACACCTCTTACTGCACTGCATCCTTGTGTAAGACTACGTTGATGATATTTGGAATCCATTTCGCTCGACGTGCTCGTTCCTCTCAATCACTCGCACGTCGTCTCCGAACACAGGCTCAGTCGTTTGACTGTGTCTCACGAGAGGAACTAGATGACCCCCTCGTGCGCTCGGCGGGACTCGCAACTCCGAGACAGGTGTTCCTCTCTTTGTATCCTGGGAATGAGTGGCTCACTGCTCACGGCACAGCTCGTGAAATATCTTGACGAATTCGTGGTCGGACAAGAGAATGCAAAGAAGGTCCTCTCCGTCGCGTGCGTGCTGCTTAGATCTCGGCAGTTACATAGTTTGATCGGACCGCAGTGTGTTCAACCATTACAATCGAGTACGCGCCAACCTTGCTGCTTCCGAGGATCAACCAGACGCGGAAGGCTGGACTGCAGCCGATTCCTCAGATGGTGTGTCCCAACAATGTTGAATACAGCACACGTAGCTAAAGAGTGTGATAGCGCGTTTGGGTGTTAGGCCAGCGCAAATACATCCACATCCCCAACGCCTTACCCCACCCCATTTGCCCATGCAGCACCGGCATGCACCCCCCCTGTTTGAAAAGAGTAACGTCTTGGTAATGTAAAAGAAACGAATGTTTTGTAACAGTAAGAATCGCTGAGTCAATTCTACAGTGGGCCGACAGGATCGGGTAAGGCCACCCTATGTCGACCAGTGCAACAAATTGATGCTTGTGACCAGGCAAAACGCTTCTGGCACGTACATTGGCAAGAGTACTCGATGTCCCATTCTCTGTTAGCGATGCAACGTCGTTCACACAAGTCCGTGCTGCGTTCCTTGCACTTGCGTCTTCCGGATAATGACTATACATACTAGGCGGGATGTTAGTTTAAAGTTTACAGGTAGTGGGTTCTCACTGACCTTCACATCAGATGTAGGAGAAGACGTTGAAATGGCAATCCAGCGACTGGTGTGTCTTGCAGATTGTCAAAGACTACCTTACTTTCTCACCTTGCACAGCTACAGGCAGCTAACTGGGATCCTGCTCGAGCTAGGTGCCATCAGACTTTCTTGATCGGTTTTAATATAAACGTTACGCGATAATACAGCGCTGGCATAGTTTATATTGACGAAATTGACAAGATTGCTCGCAAGGCAAGCGGTACAGGTATGGAGGGTTCCCGCGACGTCGGCGGCGAGGGTGTACAACAGGCTTTGTTGCGTATGATGGAAGGGTCTGTGGTCACTGTCCAGGGTAAATTATCTGGACTTGAACCTCCTCCGAGCGCAGCGGGAGAAGGACGGTCGAGACCCGGGGCGAGGGGACAGAGCATAACACCACGTGAGTTATATTCTTTTATCTCAATTGATGTGTTCACCGGTTCTTGGACAGCACGGTCGGATACTTATAATATCGATACGTCGAACGTTCTGTTCATATTGAGCGGCGCATTTGTTGGTCTTGACACGCTGGTGAAGCGAAGGATGACGAAAGGCGTAGGTGATCAGATTGACTACCAGGCATAGAGATCTCACCGGCGCTACTTAGTCCATAGGCTTTACCGCTACGTTAACGCCCAAAGAAGAGGAAACTGATAATGGAGGGTTTCTGCCATTTTTTACCTCCAACCGGAGATTGTCCCACAACATTCTTGATCTAGTAGAGACCTCAGGTGAGTCTCCTTCTCTGAATCCCATCTCTATTGACTTGGTGTCCCAGATCTCGTTAAATATGGGTAATCCGCTTTTTGTTTCCCATTTTCTTCGCCTCACGAGTATGCAGCTTCATTCCCGAGTTCATATCGCGCCTACCTTCTATAACTACCCTTGCTCCGCTTACAATCCCTGACCTACGACGAATCCTTACTGAAGTTCGTGGTTCCCTTGTCTCCCAATACACCGCACTGTTTGGCTACTCAGGCGTGGAAATCCGCTTCACAAGCGCTGCCCTCGACCAGATATGTCGCAAGGCTTCTGAGAGGGGTGGTGGTGCGAGGGGCCTCAGGGGGATTATGGTCAGTCTACAGTACTCTGTATAATGACACAACGTCTCACCGTGTTACTCAGGAAGCACTGCTTCTGGAACCGATGTACGAAGTTCCGTGAGTATTAGTAAATCATTGTCCTCCCTTTACATCTGATGTGACGTGTTGCAAAGGGGATCGGTACGATTCGTGGTACGAATTGCATTGCCTTGACACTAATTTCTACTAGACCGTTCGTTATGTACTCATTACCGAGGAGGTCGTGCTTGGCGAGAAGCAGGCAATGTATTGGTCACGCGGGGAGGGCCCGGCTTTCTGGGCAGCGTGGGCCAATGAGGAACAGCTGGCAGCAAAGCAGCAAGTGTAGATTGTCTACGAGCGTACTGCTTGCGTGGTCCTTGGCAAATGGAATTAATATACTCAACGATGTTGTACTCTTCGCGGAACTTTGCATTCAGGCGACTAATGGTAGAACCATAATCGACAATATTTCTGGTATTTCGTGTCAATTGTAGGTAAAGGTGATCTACATTATCGTGAGTTGAGACACAAGGATGGATAATAAAGTGAAGAAGAGAGCGTGGAACGAGAACACCGTTGTAGACAAAGCGTACTCCGAGATGAAGACTAAGGGGATGCTGCACAAGGCGTGTAAAGCGACCTCCAGCACTGAATCACTGATGAACCGATGATCACTCTTCTTTCTTCTCTTCCGGGGCAACTTCTTCCTTTGCCTTCTCAGCATCCGCCACCACCTTCTCCTGCTCCTCCGTGTTCTCTTCTTCTTTTACTTCTTCATTATCAGCTGGAGGTGTACCACCTGCGTTGATTATCTGCGCTTTCTCAAACATTTTCTTGAACTCATTTGCATCTGCAAAATAGGGTTTAAAAAGACTTTCGGTATGAGGATGTCCCGGCTTACTATCCGAGTTTGCAAAACGAATTGCGAGAGTCTCAGATGTTGGCGGGGATTCTGCATAATCAGCGGCAACCTTCCACACCCAACTCCTGTCTGAGCCGATGTTTGGTTGGAGGCGCATATCGGTGGTGACTCAAAGGCACTATCAGTGGAGCTGTAAAACGTCAAATGATAAAGGGCACTCACTGACATGATTGGCGCAGACTTTGAGAGTCTTATCACGTCTCATGACCAAACGGACCTTCTTCGTCTCTCTGTGCTGAAGCAGGCGGGCATCGCCCGTGCCCCGTTCCTTCCATTCGTTACCAGCGGGGTCAAATCTGAAAAGCTTTGCACGCCTAAAGGTCGCAAGGCACAACAGTGTTCAATCAATGATGAGCGGAACAACAGGAACTGGCTGACATTTTGAAGAGGACGTCCTCGTCTTCTTCAAGAGTCTTCGTTTCTACTTGCTCTGTGAGCCTGATGACTGGCTCGAAGTGAACATCGGTCTCTTCTTCTTGCTATAATCCGTGTCAGATCAGCGTTAGATCGTTGGTCTCATGAAGTGAGTGGCGCGATTGCCTCGATGGGTATTGGGCTGGCTAGGATCTGCGATGCGGGAACTGACCTTTGGTGCGAGAGGATCGTTCAAATCTGCCATGGTAAAGGTAGAAGACGAGCAAAAGTTGTGGAGATCTGCTAACGAAGGAGGGGAGAGGAACGAAACTACCGCGATCAATTTTTCGTGATTTGCTATAAACCTCCTCCAAAAAAAAAACTTGTCTCCGGGGTCCTCAATCTACCGAAAAAGGAAATACTTAGACTTGGGTTCTCCACGTTCAAGCTAGCTAAACCACATCCCAATGTCGCGACGACCATTTTCCTCCCAACTTGCCCTCTTCTGTGTTTCGTTGCTCGCACTTTCTCCCGCGCTCGTCTGGTCTCATAAGATTCACGTACCAGCATCAACAAAGGAATGTTTCTTTGAAGACCTTCATGAAAATGACCAGGTACATTTTACTTCTCTCTGCATTGCCTTTTCTCATAGGCCTTCCCCAGATGACCGTCACGTACCAAGTTGGAGAAGGTGGTCATCTTGACATCGACTTCTGGGTATGATTGACGCGCCTTCCATCGCTGCCGTGGCTCATCTATTTCTTCATTTGCAGCTCACAGACCCTGAAGGAAGCGTTTTGACAAAGCACATTAGACACAGTACCGGCTCGACCTCCATAACGGCAGAGATAGATGGTCGGTATGAGTACTGCTTTTCAAACCAGATGAGCACAATGGCGGACAAGGAAGTCAGGTATGCGCACTGCTCTCGAGAGTTGGTAGTCCGCCTAGACGCCTTATTAATGTATATTATAGCTTTAATGTTCATGGTATCATATATATCTCAGAAGATGGTCAATCTCCTCCTCGTGCCTTTACTCCTCGCTGACTATAGTCATTGTGCAGAGGATATCGTTGCACCTGTCGAACGCGAAATCCGCTCGCTAGCAATCGGGCTTCTAGCGGTCAAGGATGAGCAGGAGTACATTGTCGTGCGCGAGAAGCGGCACCGTGACACTGCCGAGTCTACCAATGATCGTGTTAAATGGTGGTCGGTCCTGCAAGCTGTGGTCCTCTTTTCTGTTGTTGCATGGCAGGTATACTATCTAAAGGCAAGTCGAACGAGACTTTATACTCGCGTCACTGACACGTTTCTAGTCATTCTTCGAGGTAAAACGTATAATTTGACCTGTACACTTTTTGGTCTTCGCCTTAATCCACCCTCCATTCATGGTTGATGCCTCGCACCATTTTATAGCAGTGTGTTGATTTACATGAATACCATCTCCGAGATGATTGCACATTAATAACGATGATACATAACAACATGCATAGATCTAGGATAACAACAGTTGGGATGTGGGCGATGGACTTGAAAAAACAGGTCATTCCCTCCGTGCATCGAATAAAAAGTGGCAAAGATGAGGGTATAAACAAGAACGAGGGCAGATGAGAACAAAAGGATGTACATGATACAATGCAAGAGCTCTGCCCTTGCTCAATAATAGTGGAACAAATGATGCCACCAAACTGTTCTTTAGCGCCATGATGGTTTCGAATGAACAAGTTTCATGCTTGTATCTGCGCTGACGCTGGAATTTGGATCTGTTCCCAGAACAGCTAATGCAGCGGCACCAGAAAGTGCGTTTGGCGCCTTGACCCTTAATGACCTTGACACGTTCGCCAGCAACGAAAGTCTCTTGGGTCGTTTTGCAGGTGATCTGCCAACGGTATCCATACGTCGCGAAGCGCCAGTCTCCGGAATTTCGTCTGCCACCGGTTCCGGGATCATACTTGGCCTTCGGCGCGTTCTCTCGTTGCGGAGTGGACCAATATTTGACCGCCTGCGTGTACCTTTGGTGGAAGATGCGCTAAGACGCGGGGTAGATGTGGGAAGGCGACAAGAGTGACTGTCGCTGTGTTCGCCTTTCTTGTGGATATGCAGGGCGTCGTCGTTCCGGTTCATGCTTCTCTCAGAAAGCGGTGGTACCCGCCTGACTGGTGAGCCATTTTCCTCCGCTTCTTGTAAACATCCAAGTGACGTCGCGCCCTTTGTTTTGAGAAACCCAGGGTCGAGACGACTTGGCCTAGGGCGCCTGCAAGTACCGGACCGTAGGCTCGAGGACACTCTGGATGACAAGGGTAAAGAGGACGACCCAGGAGCGGCGACAAAACTAAGGTTGAAGCTGTCTTCAGTTCGTTCGTCCTCCCATTCGCTCTCCGAACCTGCAGCTGAGTGACTGCGACCAATACTTTCTGTGCTGTCACTCGAAATGATAGAGATGATCGGTGGATTCTCTCTCTGTCCTGCATCGTCCAGGTCCCCCTTCCCTGCTTCGTCCCTCCATTGGACGACCTTCTTTTCCTTGTCAGAAACCCGGCGGTACGGCTGGCCGAGGCTAGAACGCAGCGACTTGCGCGGAGTTTTATGCGCCTTTCGTGGTGACGCAATGTTGTTGTATGATAACCGTCTAGAGGACTTGGCGACAGGCTTCAAGGCTGAGCCTGAGGGGATGCAAGTGAACGTTTGTAAAGCCTGGTTGGAGCCATCGAGGGAAATGGGACCACCGCGAGCAGCGTACATCGCTGTGGTCTGTCCGATTAAAGCAGCAAGCGTGTCATCGTTTTTCCCTGCAACGGCGCTCAACGACGCTGCAACGGTCTTCACAGCGCCCTCAAGCCCATCTTTCGAGTCTTCCATTGCTGTTTTCAAGACACGTGATGTCTCCCCGAGAACGGCGGTACACCGTCCGATCATCCCAAGCAGAGCCACAACCAACTCTACCTGTGAATGGAAAGATTCTTTGAACGCGTTTCTCTCAGCTTCTGCGCGGACCCGGTCCATTTCTGCCTTTCGCCATTTCGCATCTGCTTTGACATTCTCGATGTTGAGTTCTTCCAGCCTTTCAGAGCGACGTTCGCTAGCTGCACGAAGAGCAGCTTCAAAGATATTGCGCGAATTTTGGGCGCGGGTTAGACGTGCAAATAAAGCAGAGTCCGGCTTGACTGCCTGTTCTTCTGGGCCTGCAAGAGCCTGCAAGAGGGACCGTTCGGCTTCGAGATCGGAAGGTGGAAATGAAGAGCATCCTGTCGCCAACGAGTCGATCTGAGCAACGCGAGCACGGATGGCAAACAATTTATCCTCCGCGGCAAATATCTTGCCAGCGCAAGATGCGCCGTCGATGATTGATGCCTGCATCTGCTCCATTCGCGCTTGCATGTCTTGTTTTGCGCGCTCGACTTCGGCATTGGCTTCTGCTCTCCTGCGTCTGGCAATATCATTTTCAGCACCGATTTTTCCCGCAAGCTTGGCCTTGAGTTCAGCAACTTCCATATTAAGGCGATTAATGGCTTCGACATATCGACCGACGTGTCGGTCAACGTTGACAACGTTGCGGGTGACCACCTTGGTTTTGATCTTCGTGGCACGCTCGGCATATAGAAGAGTGTTGTGGGTATCGTCAAAATGGTGCGAGGTAGGTGCTACGCAGACAACCATGACAGTCTTGCAATTGCCCCCCAAGGAGAATTTGAGGAGACGGGTGAGCTTGCTATTGCGGTACGGCACATGCCGAATGGCTCCGCCACTCTCGCAAAGTGCGTTGATACAGTTGCCCAGTGCAAGTAGAGACTTATTAATGTTGGCACCCTCGACCATACGCTGGCCCATGTTGGACGTCGCGGCGGCCCGTTCACTTCCGGCCAGGTCGATGATGGAGAGTGTGGCCACTGTTCGCTGCTCAGTCAATGATGCAGTTCGAGGGGATTGTGTAACATGTACTTGGAGAACGGCGTGTGAGCGAGATGATGTTTCGTTAGCGTGTGTAGGTGATTGTGTTCGGCGCGAGTTGCCTTGGAGGACGATCTGCTTGACTTCTTCTGCGCTAGTAGGGCGTGACTCAACGAGGCCAACGACCTTGACAGATTTATCTTCCCGAATCTGGAGACCGCCTCGTGGAGCGGGAGTGCCGGGTTCGGTGAGAAGATCACGAATCTCTTCGTTGTAAATCTCGAGGAAGGTGACAACTACCTCGGTGTTCCACTCATCTCTGCGGTCGTCTATGCGTTGAAAGAGATCGGCCATCGTGAGGTAGATTACGCCAGGATCCGCCCCCGTTCCACTAATGGTATGGGTCTTTCCGCAACCTGTTGCCTGTGGAGCAATTAGCAATCCCACGGCGTCACAACATGTTGAATAGCGTACGCCGTACGCAAAGACTGTAGCGTTGTAGCCGTCTAGCAGGCCATTAAGCAACGGCTTTGCGGTCGCTGCATACACCTCTTCCTGTCGTGCCTCCCCATCGAAAACCCTATCGAACATGAACCTCTTGTCCTTGTACCGCTTCGTTCCTGGGGGCATGAAACCGCGTTCGACAAAGGCACGTGTCCTGTCCTTCTCGTCGGGATCGAAGGTAAGGATACGGTCATCCACTATCTGGACGATGTCACGGAGGGGTGCGGAAGCTGTTACTGGTTTGCCGGGTATGGCGAGAGTTCCATCCCCGCGGATCGTCGTGTCGTAGCACGGTTCTGGTAGGCGTGCTGCCTCCCAAGCGGTTGGGGGTCTTAGGCGGACTTGTTGATGTTAGAAGATAGTGCGCGATGAGTTGCAAAGGACTGCGCCTACCTACGACGGTGATTGAGCCAGCTGCAACCATGAGCGGTACTGGCGTGCTAGTAATGATGGTTCACCGACAAGTTGAAAACCGAACGCGTCCTGCCCATACATCACGTGACCGTACTTTACATTGATCTACCATGTCCACTGATAAGTTGGTTGTAGAGTCCCCCGCAGATTTCCACGTCCATCTGAGACAGGGAGAACTATCAAAGTTGGTCACACCGCATGTTCGCAAAGGCGGATTTGATCTGGCCTATGTGATGGTGAGCGATGTCCAGACCCGTCACTGCAATCCCGCCTCAGCCGCGATTTAGCCCAATCTTACACCTCCGATCACTAAGACGGACATGGCAATTGAGTACAGAAAGCAGCTACAAGCTATCGATAATAACGTTGACTATCTGATGACCCTCTATCTCTCGCCCGACCTCACACCCGAAGAAGTCAGAAAGGCAAAAGAAGCAGGCATCGTTGGCGTAAAGTCGTACCCCAGGGGTGTTACCACCAACTCGGATGGTGGGATCGAATCATATGAAGTCTACTACCCCGTGTTTGCGGAGATGGAGAAATGTGATCTCGTCCTAAATCTGCACGGCGAGATTCCGTCAGATGCCACAAATGTAAGCAGGCGGTAAATCGCTACCGTCATCCACCTACAGCGTTGAACGAATCACAGAATACCTGCGTGCTGAATGCAGAGGAAAAATTCCTTCCTCACCTGAGGAAACTCCACGAAGCCTTTCCCAATTTACGCATCGTGCTCGAGCATGCAACAACCCGAGCGGCAGTCGAAGCCGTCAAGTCGCTCGGCGATACGGTAGCGTGTACGATCACAGCACATCACCTCGCCATGACAGTCGATGACTGGGCGGGTCAGTCTTGGAACTACTGCAAACCTGTTGCCAAGTATCCGAGCGACCGTGAAGCATTGCGCCAAGTTATACTCGAGGGTAGGTGATGTTTGCAACCCGACTCGTTGAAATGTCTAATTTCAAATATCAGGGCATCCAAGGTTCTTTTTGGGATCGGATTCGGCACCGCACCCAGGACAATCCAAGTCTGTGGCATCGCCTGTACGACCCTGTGCTGCAGGAGTGTACACCTCACCAATCCTATTGCCGTTTGTCGCGCACTTGCTAGAGTCGTTCGGCGCACTGGACAAACTCCAGAACTTCGTGAGTGGTTATGGACGGACATTCTATAGGTGCGACGCTGGCACCAACGCTCGAAGAATCGTGCTGGAAAGGGTCAGTGGGTACCGGGTCGAAGATACCTGGTCGTTCCATGACATAACCGTTCGGCCATTCTGGACGGGGAGGGAACTCAGTTGGCGGATCGGTGATGTCAGTCCTTCACAAGACCTTACGGCTGATGTGGAGTGAGCCGAAGAGAGCGGTAGTGAGGCGGTGCCGTTGGCTGTGACTCTGACGCAGTATCTTACTAGTTGACTGTGATAATTTGTCGTGTTGCGCAACGTTGAACAGTGCCCGTGTGATGTCTCCTTAGATCGCTGTGTAGACCACTCAGCACGATGCGCAGTCCAGCCATGAGCCAGGGTGCGTGTCTTACGCCATGTCAAACAAACCTGCTGACGTTCGACAAGACACCGATGCTATCCTATCCTACTACCACTCCACCGACGCTGCCCACGGATGGAAGAGCTCATCGACGCCTACTGCCATCTCCCAACCACGCGCTGCATCGCCTCCTGCCTCAACAACCGGTGCTCTTCGCCGGACGAGCATCCCTTCCCAGGGAGGCGCTGACAGAAGGCGTCTCGCTATCGTGGAGACGAACGCCAGCACGCAGCCTGGAATCCGGCACTCCGACTCCGGTGGCGGTCCACCCCACTCTGGTCTGGCATTGGTTGCACCGCCAGACGCGTCTCCTCAGAGTTACTCGGCTTTGACATCACCCAGGACCGCTCCTGTGTCTAAGCCCCATCCTTCCATTACCATTGCACATCCCTACCATGCACGATCACCATCGGATGCATTGTCGGCCTTCCCTAAAGTTAGCATCGGTCATGTGCCCCGCAAGTCTTCCCGTGAGGTCGCCATTGTTGGTACAACCAGCTTTCCTGGGTCTGCATCGGTTCCACAGCAACTAGTACCGAACACCTCTGCCCCCGATTCACTTCGGCCACCGATATTTCAGATACCGCAGTCGAGGTCTCCGTCCCCGTGCGTTTCCGACATATCTGACTCGGGCTGTTCAACCAGCCGCGGACGTCAGAGAAAGGATGCCCTTCCACCTGGCGTCACACCCATCAAAGAAGTCTCCACTCCTGTACGAACGCCGAACATAGGCAAGTCAAAGCATATAAGTGATCGCGTTGCTGGTCCCGTTGTTATCAATCTCTTTTCTCAATCCCCATCACCTAGCCCAGTGTTGTCAAGTCCGCGCTCTAGTGCACAAGACCTCATGTCTCCTAGAACAAATCTCTCTAGTCCTCTGACTCCGTCAACTGCGTTGACTTCACCTACTACGACGCCTTCTCCATACTTGTATTATCAACCTGGTTTGCATGCTACTGCGGGACCTCTTCCACCACCACCCCAGGCCGTCTTTTCCATTGACCCTAAAACTGCCCCTCCCCCACGACCTCCTAGGCACTCACCTATTCGAAGGAAAGATGACCTAGAAGCCATGAAGCAGGCGTTACAACTACCATCGCATGTCACTGCTGCTCTCAAAACTAGAACTTCGTCACCGTCAGCCGAGAAAGAAATTGTTTCTCCAAGTCCGCAGAAAGTGACTGCAACAATTTCTCCCGTGGCTGCTCCTCCCACGGGTAGTCCTCAGAGGTATGCTGTTTCACTCGCTATTGAACAACACCTGAGAGAAATTTGGGCTAGCTCGCTTGAAAGCTTGGCTCCTGATCCCAAGCCTCACCACGTTCGGGAAGGCGCATTTTCCCCATCAAGACTATACACGTTGGATTCGGAGGTCCCGCATGCGGGGACCTCATTACCTCGTCTGGACTCGATGGATGATCTAGTAGCTTCCATAGGTCTCGCAATCGATGATATGGGGATCATAAACTCTTGTGACGTACCACCGCCAACCGTCGTTGAACCCCCGCGCGGACATGAAGGACGGAGCGGTAGAAAAGGCTTAGACATCCGTCGCGCTGACAACCTCAAGCTCAGCCTCAGTCATAGTCTTGGCACAGATCGTCCTCATGTCGATCCACTCCCACCTTCGCCTCGTTCTGACGAAAGCGCAGCACTGAGTTGGGTAGATCCTGACAGAACACTCACTCGTGCGGAAGAGGCGGTACCACCTGTTCCAGCGAAGAACGATCTCCCTCACTTGGACACGAAGTCATTGAAGAATGCGCTCAACATCAAGCGATTCTCATCCCTACCACGCACACCCTCTTTGATGTCGCTCAATCGCCCGTCTGTTGGGAACAAGCGCTCCTCTGGGATACCTTCGCCTTTGGTTGCTCATACAATGTCACAACCAAAACCCCCAGTGCAAAGGATGAGGTCGACACACCCGCCAGCGATGTTTTTTGCAGATGTGACTGTGAAGCGGACTGCCCTAGAACGATCGATTGGTTATGCTTACAAAATTAACGAATTATACAACTGTGACTGCGGTTTGGGTGACTGGATTGCCGAGACGAGGTACAAGGGTAAGTTAGGTCATCGCCACTTGATGACATCTACTGATACAGCTTATCTCATAGCGCTCCATTCCCACTCGTCAACTAAGCGTTCTACTGTGAATTCTTCGAAAGGGCGCCGTGCTCCATCGACTTCGTCCCCATCCATTGCACCACGCCATATATCTCAATCATCCACGGATTCAGGCGTCACATTTCCAATAAGGGCCGATGCCTATTCTGCGACTGATCTCGCCCCGCGTGCCGCCGGAGACGCCAGCCCTCCGAACGCGCCACCCCCTCTTCCTTATCCCGCGTTAGCCGCAGCTCCTCGCAATGGTCCATCTCGAGCATCTACAATGATTGCAACATCGTCAAGCTCATCCAGTCGCTCGGCTGTTTCGCCCTCTGTTACAAAGTCCCCTGGCAGCTTCTTCGCTTCGCTTGGACGTAGGGCTAGCATCAAGAAGGAGAAGCCTTTGACTCCTCCTTCTCCTGCGAAGACGCTATCCAGGAGCCCTCCCAAGAACAGGAGCGGGCAACCTAGCCCACGCCCCGCAAATATACCACTCAGCACACCGTCTGTGCCCGGCGGCCCTCGCGCGCCCCCTAACCGCATGCAAAGGTCGCAGACTATTACTGTTGCTTCCCAGAATTCTTTGAACGGAGTAAGCCCTCAACGTGCCAGCACGATGACACGCAAACCTTCTCTTTACAACGGCCGCGGGAGTGGACCGCAAGGCAATGATTTTGGGGCCGAGTTCGACCGACAAGTTGATAAGCTTGCAGCCCTTCTGCCAAAGGCGGACAGAAATGTGCTCGCTATCTACCTACGCCGCGCCGGCCAGGATATGCTGGCCATCGGACAATACCTCGAGGATGAAAAGAATGGCACCCGCCGCTATGAATGATGTTACTTTTAATGTTACTTTTTCTTTGTTTCCTCTAACTGTAATTGACGCTGATATCCATCGTGCACTACCTTACATATCAAGCTGCGAATTCCTGACATTTACATGTATTTTTGTCCCCCACTTGGCCTACTGCTCTAATTTAATGCATGCGGAATCTGGATCTTGGAATGCGCGAGTGACTCGACGCTTTGCGGGGACTTTATCTTGCAGGCTTGAATCCCCTTTTTGTTGGGAAGTTGAATGCTGCGATCAAAAAATTAAAAGAGCCTGGAACGTGGAGCAAGTTTCACGAACGTCGCTGTTGAACTGGATGAGGCCTCGCTGGACCCGTCCCCCACCCACTCGAGTCAGGATGTATTCCAGAGTGCGTGGCCTTGACAATCTTCGGAAGAAGCAGATGTTCCACTTCATGGGCGCTGTCCGATCGATCGGAAACTGAGCTGACCATGAAGGGACGACCACCTGCGTTCAGAGGATGACGGTGTGTAGAAGCAGTTCGACTGGGTGCACTAGAGTGTGATGTTATTTGAGGTTCGGTGCGTCCTTGTTGCATCCCGATATTCACTTTCATAACGCGATTGACGAGAGGTGTCCGTTGCATCTAGCGCACCGTCAGATAGGGATACCCGAACAGTTTTGAGTCGCATGCATTTACCCCAGTGGCCTCCATACCACCCACTACAGCTCCTATATCAACCTCTCCGACTGCTTGTCTCGGCTGGTTATCAAGAGAACTATGAGAATGACCAAAGCCATGCATGGGAGGTTGAACTGTATCGGGCCCCAGGAGAGCTCTTCTCTTCACTCTGTCAAGTTGAGCCTAAGTCGATTTCGTCAAGGCGAAACTTAACCAAAGGTCGACAAATACTACCTTGAGTTTCTGGTACTCCTTCTCTCGCTCTCTCGACGTATCCTGTAGTTCATGGACTTTCCGGCGTTCCAATTCGAGGTCTCTCTGCAGCTCTGTTTACAAAACAAGAAAGACGTCATGACACTCCGGCCGTGTTATTCCTTACCTGCAACTTTGCTTCCAAGAAGATTGATTTCCCCGTTGGCTAGGATCGCAAACCATAGTCACCAAGCGAGCTAATGATGACAGGACGGTGCATACCTTCCCTTATGACATTGTCCAATTGTTTCTGTAGTTGAGCATTCTTATCGTTGAGGTTTCGGGTGACGGCATGTTGGAATGAGCTGCGCGACAGACAACACACTCGCAGAGTAGACGGTGATCGACAATAGTGACGCACTTTTCTTGATGTATCTGATATTGCCAAAACGACAGTGCACTTTTTGACCGTGAACTTCAACCGAAAGCAAATGATGGGGACGACACGGACCGACTGCAAATCTCCATGATGACAGAAGGGCTCAACCCCGAGAGAACGGACTTGCAGTGGGATTAGGCAGAGTACACGCTGGCAAGTTGCAGAACGTCCACGCACTGTTTTGTAATCGTTTGTTGGATGTAAACAACAAACCTTCTTTCTCGTCAATCGAAGTCACAGAGATGGGCTTGTGTTAATACCACCACATCATCCCTATTGGAGGTAGTAGTGATGCACAGTTGACGAGACTCTTGATATAAAACACGTCCACTCACGGTTCAGTAAGTGATGTTTCGCAAGCTGTGCTTATCAGACAATCGTCGAAAATCCGGAGTAGGCTCCTCACCTGGACAAAGGCGGGACGCGTTGAACAACTCGTTGGCACACTCCACTATTTGGGAGCAGATCATTTCGAAACATCATCAAAACCATGTCAACCGACGTACGGCAGAATATATGCGAGCCTGGATTCGTTGTGTGATTCTAGCTCTTTGTTAGAAACACAGGCGACTTACAGGTTGTCTGGACGAGATGAGAACTTGAGAATGTTAGAAAAGATCGATCCCTGCTTACGCACCACCACTGCTTTGTCGGCCAATGTTTTCCTACAGTTCAGGCGGTTACACTTTAAATCGGAGTCCATTGAGCCACACAAGAGGTGTTGCGCAAGGGGCAAGTATCACGTCCAGTAGTGTGGTGGGTGCGGGTCAAGAGTTCGAGCCACTGTGCGGTGCTCTCAGGGGTTACCCAAAATAGAATGCAACATGTCGACAACTCAAAAGAATATCTAAGTATGTAAGAGACAAAACAAGTACACAGTACGAAGATGCGTAGCAGTAAGCAACGGTATCGCCAGCGAGCGTCCCTATCCCACGTAGTAAACATGAACGTAATAATTAGTAGGAGTCGAAGTGACCATATAAGTCCCGAAAACGTGTGATAAAAATGCATACGGTTGATTATCAGGGTCTCCATGTATGTCGAGTTGGTGTATTGGGTATACTAGTCCGCGGACGATGCGTAGGTGGTTTTGACGGCGTGATCGGTCGAATCGGTGGTCCGTCCAGGTTTGCCCGCCGCATGAACTGCAATGGAGCCAAAGGTGATCCTGATGATGGAGTAGACTTCATGCTATGTGGACTGCGAGCACCAGGTGTGGAGAGGGTGAAAGAGGGAATGAAAGGACCCGACGGTTCTGGAGTCCGTGGGGGCGGAGGAGTGGTAGCGATCTGCGGGGCTTCGAATAAGGTAGCAGAACTAATCCATTTCTCCTCTCTGGATCCGTATCGAGGTGAACCGAATCGTGGCGGTGATTCAGGGGGCATTATCCTGAACTGATCTGCAAAATGGTCCTTGATGAACCTAGAAAAACGGCAGTGCGTGTCAGACGCAGCCATTCGACATCAATGTTTCACGTACTTGGACAATTCCTGCCATCCACCCCCAACACGAACCATTACAGTCTGCGACCGAAGGATTCGACAGAAGCATAATTTGGGTTCTTGATCGCCAATCCAGTATTTGCCGCTTTGATCCTTCCACGTATCAGCGACGACTTCGACGTTAATATTCACAGGAAGTTTATTGACAACATCTCCAACGGCAACATCAAGTTTATTTTTCGGGTTGGCGACATACGTTTTCTTGGGAGCTGATTGGATCCGACGAGGAGTTTGAACTCTGTTGGCTACAGGGAAGGGCTGTCTTGGCGCGCGAGCCCACGTCGACATAGACGAGGAGGGCCGAGTTGGATTCGTTCGTGAGTTCGATGACATTTCCGATGGTGTGGGAGACCCTCTGGACCTGGTTTGTGCCCGCCTCCGTGTTGTCAAGGAAGGAGTCGGGACAGGGCTAGACACACTGGACGACATACTAGTCGTGCGCTGCCGGGAAGCAAAAGTAGAGCTGTATAAGGAAGAAGAGAAAGCTGGTGATGCCGACGTGATGGGTCCGGAAACTGAACGGATGGTATCCACTGACGCCATGGATAATTTACTAGACGAGCGGCGGTGGCTATTTGAGGAGCTGGATAATGCACGTCGAGAGGACGGATGGTTTGGGGCCAAGAGTTTGCCACCGTCTGACCCGCCCACTGAAAGGTTCGAGTATTTGCTGGCCTTTCTACCGTGAGAAAGCCTGGGGTTGTTGGATCCTCCCGAATAAGAGCTGACAGCGGAGACAGACGTACGGCTGTTTCGACCAGAGCTGACTACGCTGGATGAGCGCGACCTCTTGCCCTCGATTCTGTCGTGGGCCATATCTTCCAGTTCCAGCCAGGTCTGTTGGACACGTTGATGCTCACTGACTGCGCGAGGATCGTCGTCAACTGGCTCCAAGTACGTTGTTACG
This sequence comes from Xanthoconium purpureum, assembly GCA_038090075.1. Lineage (NCBI taxonomy): Eukaryota > Fungi > Basidiomycota > Agaricomycetes > Boletales > Boletaceae > Xanthoconium > Xanthoconium purpureum. The sequence continues at coordinate 64,376 of JBBPMA010000028.1, forward strand.
TGCGCAAACATTCGCCTGGTGAAGCCAACTCGAGCGCTCAGTTGCTCCTCCGGGGGTAAGCGAGGTGTTGAGACGTGTGTGCTCGACAATGGCCCTGTAGGAGTCGCTGGATAACTGTCAATGTGTTCTAAAAGATCGCTCAAGGCCATGTCACATTTATGGGCTATATCCGCAAGATCTGCTAATTGGCGAATGCGCTGCACCAGCTCCTGGGAGGTGTTCAACTCGTTCCTCAGAGACTGGAATTCCAATTCAGTGGTAGGCAGGAGAACTGAGGAGGGTAGAGACGCGAATGCAGAGACGATGGTGGAAAAACGAGTGTTCATTGTTCCATACTCCTCCAGCGTGGGTAATTGCGCGACAAGAGATGTTGCCATGGGCTTGGCGACCTCACCGATGTTGATCGACCTCAGCTCTTTCCTAAGGGCAATGATCTTGTCCAACAATTCGTCTTTCCCTTGCCCCTTGGTAGGGGACGGTGAAGGGGCTACGCGCAGGCCAAATACGTCTAGGGGTGAGAGTTATTACTGCAACGACGAGAGGAGAAGAACACGAACCTTCTTCTGGAGCGTCAGTCATACTCGACAAGCGGATGCCTTGGACAAACTCAGGGCCGTCGACCGGCTTTCCTCGAGGACCAACCATTTCTGCCTGCATACACTGGATGTTGCGTGCACCCCTGCCCTCTACCACGACATCTACTCTGGCCTCGACCTGTCTGAATTCTTCAACTTCCTGTACGGTGATAAAAGCCAATCTCTGCTCTTCCCCCTGCGGCCCTTGTACTTCTTGAGGGTACCTTTTTGCCTGCTCCTGGTGATGACTCTCACTATGCACATCTGGCTCCTCGTCCTCCGCAAGAACATGCATGACATGCCGTCTCTCCTCAGTCGCGAGTCGCTCCGCCTCCCGAAGGGCCGCGTTGACCAAGTACTCGTGTTCGGCCTGTTGTTTTTTCTCTGCTTCCCGCTCGCGCTGCACACGCCGAGCTTCGAGTCTTTGAGATTCGAAGAGAAGAGCCTCGGATATTTTGCCCCTGACCATGGCCACTCTGTCAGCCCATGAGTTAACCTTGATCTCCAAGTCATTCACGCCTCGTCGGCATGATGAGAGCAGCGTTTCATAGAAATGCAAGTCGTGCGAAGCTGGTACGGATTCCATGCGGCGAATGGATTCTCTGATCACGGACAACGTGCAAGAAAGGCGAGAACGATGTTGGGTACAATGCTCTTCAACGGATTGAGACAGTTCCTGTAAATCTTGGAGTTTCGAATCGGTCTGCGGCAGCGAAGTGAAAGAAATCCACAAGGACTCGAGATCTCGAGTGACCTCACGCAAGTCATGGGTGGTTGAAGATATTGTCGCACCAACATCCCTGGACATACGAGCGAGTTGGAGGTGATCGGCTTTCCGATGTAAGGTTTCCGACTGCCCGCTAAGCCTCATGACGAGAAAGTTGGAGTCTCCGCGAACATTGTCGTCGAGGCTGGCGAGTGAAAAGGGAAGTTCCACAGCGATATGAGATGTAGGCACGCCGAGTTGAGTGTCAGTGGAGGAAGACTTTTTGCGAATAAAGGTGGTAGAGGTTTGGTCGCGAGGATTTGAAGCGACGAGGGGTACACGATGGACAACACTGTCCGTGAAAATCTTGACAGCGCCGGAGAGAGAATTGGCAGCCACCTGTAGCTCCGAGTATAGCTCCAAGATGCGTTCAGGAGGCAAGTTCCCTGATAATGTCTCTTCGGTAGCAGCATCGTATCGAATCACGAGGTCTTCAATCCGTACTTGCAGTTCGTCTACTTCTTCCCGAAGTGAGGTCATAGCGGCAGATTGAGCTCTGACTGCATCCAGGAGCTGTACCATTTGATTGAGATTCTCCAGTCGACTCATGAGTCCGTCGTATGTCTGAGCGAGGAAAGTGTCCAAGGATGTTTCGAGAGAGCCTGACAAGGATGCTAGGGGAATCGCGACATCATGCGAAAGAGTCTCGCGTACAATGTCGAAGCGTTTGAGAATGTCCGACGAAGAATCGATGGGGTCCAGATTACGAGACCGAGGTGTCTCAGGGGTCATAGGCTCTGCACTAATCCCATTCAGTGGTTTCCACCTTTCCCTTTCCATCATTTCTCCCACTTCGCTCTGAATGTTCTGCAGCAGTTTCAGAGATTCGACCATGATTGACCATACTTTCCTGACGACTCTGAGGTAGCCCACTTGCGTATTAGTGTCATTGGCAAGAACACGCAATTTGTCGCGTGCGACTATCAATGTATCCAATTGATTAACGGCATGTTGCTTGAAGGAGAGGTCGATCCCAGGTCGGTCCAAATTAAGGAGGGCCAGCTGATAGGAACAGATAAGTTTTTCGGCAGCAGAATTAGTTTGTCCTGTTTCTTCTAGCAAAGTTGGGAGTAAAGCGAGGAATGTAGCATGCATGGTGGGTTGTAGGCAAGTTTCAGATGATAAGTCTGGTGGCGATCCATCTCCCTCATAAGCGGAGACGCCATGCGAAAGGCGATCGATGATGGAGTCGATTGTTGACAGCAACTCGTTCGCAGACTGCAAGAGGAGATCTACTTCCTTGACGGCCTCGTAGTTGGCACGATACTCTTTGGCGAGAGCATCCACTTTGGTGACCAAGTCCGTAGCAGTTGCGAATTCTGTGGATAAGCTCTGAACAAGCGCGTTGTTGAACGACAGTTGATCCGGGAATAGAGGGTGAGTTGGTCGCGGGAAAATGCCTGGGTTAGACATCGGATCTCCACGTAGCGCAAGACGCTTTCCAAGAGTGTCGACTCGAGAAGTAAAACTGGAGCTCTGTCGAGGAGTGGGGTGAGAAAGTTTAGCAATTTCGATTTCCTCCAGGAGGTTCTGGGCCGCATTCTGATCCTTCACGGTCTCGACGTAAAGCTCATCCGCCCTAGCAAGAGGAAATTATGGAAAAGTGGTTGAGACACATGAGGGCTGCTCACTTTCGCCATTGCATTACAGTGTCCATGACAAACTTGCCAACGTCCTCCATCTCATGGATACCCTTCTCCTCGAGCCTGTCCTGTTCGTCAAGTAATTCCTCTGGAACAGGCTTTCGACTGTTTTCTATCAATCTGTCCAGAGCCTTTCCTGCGGCAGCAATCCTCCCGTGTCGCAGTGACGTCGTTTTTCCAGCAAATTGGGCTGCGTCACGAGACAGCAATTCTGCGAGCTTGAAGCGTGCAGTCCGAGAAAAACCAGCGCCAGAAGTTGAGGAAGTGTCGGAAGCCATGGAAGCGATAGATGCTCTGCGTGCAGAAGGCCGTTCTTCGTGCTTCGTCATGACTTCGTAGATAGACGGGGACCATCGAGCACGAGTCACAAGGAATGCTTCAATGTCGACCAAAAGCTTCTTCAGATCTACCCAAGCAGCGATGCGGTGTTCTTCCCAACTGAGTCGGACGCCAAGAAGGTCAAGGCTCTCCGATCGATCTCGGAGCAGATGAAGGAGCTTGTCGAGCTCGTATATGGTTGTTAGAGTGAGCTCAATGAGGTCGGTGTCCTCCGGAGAAAGATGACGTTGGGTGGCAGCTGTAACTGTCGGTAAACAGAAGGACAGGAAAGGCAAGGTACGTACCTTTTGTGAATTTCCTGAGCTTCTTGAGCTCACCAGAATCAAAAATCTCAGTCTCTTTTTCAATCTTGTCATGTTCCGCCAGCCAGTCTCGGAGTTGTTCGCGGGAAGGTAGACCAGGTACGGAATCGGCTGAAGTGCGGACGGCGTCGATGCCAACGAAGACTTGGATGGGGGGCAGCTGTTTGAGAAACTGGAGATGCAAGTATGAGAGAGAGGTGGGATGGGACTGCGGTGAGGCCTCACTTTAATTTTTCCCTCTATCCATGCTTTGCGTTCGCTGAATGCCTGGAGTTCGATGACTTCGTGCGACTCCAGGGTTTCTTTCTCTGTGTCGTTGTGATCCGAGGGGACACCGTTTGATTCGGCGCCAGTATGGACGGTTTCTGAGCCTGCCGGGGGTGACGGAGAGGCCATATCCGGGCTTATTCGTCGGGTCAGAAGAGTAGGATTGGACAATGGACGGATCGGTCAACCAAAGAGACTGTGCATCGCCCGCGCAGACGGTCGTTGCGCCTGGTGAGTCTAAATAGCTCGTTGCCGTCGCCGTCGACGTGCTCCAGCTCTACGGAGTACTCAGTGGGAGTCAACGTTGCAACGGCCTGTTGGGGGATTACCTAAGCACAGCCTAACTCACAGCTTCACTGACCATGGAGACACCGTCGAGGGACAACGTCCTCCTCAGACGCCCCGCCATCACCACCGTCGTCCTTCTCACCGCCCTCCTCGTCCCAGTTATCGCCCTTCCCTATTCTCTTACCCGCAGGCATATCTCCCGCCTCACCCAGCGCATCGATCACCTCGTCGCTGCCAATGCCGACCTCCAGAACGTCGTCTCCAAGTCTGCACGCGAAACCATACTCAGGCGCGAGGAGTTGGCCCGTGCAACATCCCTCCTAGAAAAATCCAAGGTCGAAATATCCCACTTACGCCGTGACATATCACAGACCCAGGCCCAGCTCAATGCATTCCAGTCTGCCACGCGTGTAGAGTTGCGGTCCCTCTTGGACGAGGGCAAACTAACGAGGCAAGTGCCCCCAGTGCACCTCAGTGCGCAATCCATGCATGCCGCTTATACCCTCACCTCAGGCACCATCTTGATCTATTCCCTAGGCTTGGCTTATCACTAGCTGATGTTGCAGCATTCATGCACGAGGTGGAGCTGTATCGTGGCGCCTCTTCGTTGACCATCCATAATCATGGCATCGAGAGGCTGCGTACCTTAGCTCTCAAGCTGCAGATCTCGCCCACACCGCACAAGGTAGGTTATGCCATCAAGCCAAGTTTGGATCGGATCTCATTCAGCGCCAGCCTTGATATAATGTATGCCTGCCAGGCACTGTATCCAAACCAAACAAGTACGTGAGCCCATTCGTCAGCAGCTTGACCATCTTCCTCAATCGAGGCATACTACAAGTACAACAACTTCACTATTCATACAGAGTAGAGTACCGTATACGTGTAAAGCTCGTCAATGCATGATCGATCGATGTAACATTCAAGTGGATAGCCAAAGTTTGTACCACTTTCGCTTTTTCTTGGGAGGTGGCGGTGTCGGTTGAGGTGGGAGTGGTAATCTGCCAAATCATCAGATCCAATTCGCATCCTTGTTCGTACACGTACTCCTCCACAAGCACTGGGTATTCCTTGCGCAAAGAGGCCATCGCTTGGGTAATTTGGGCTTGGTAGGCTAGCCGGATGTTGTTAGGAATAGGCAGCTTCCGCCTCCAAATAGCGACACTGTTTCCAGAAGGTGAAGGGAGGAGGACAAAGACTACGACCTGCATAGCTGGATTATAGTAACCGACAGACTCTTGCAAGATCCGATCCATGGTCTGTTGGATTTGATTCCAGGTAACCCAGTCGAATGCTGGCTCACTGGGAGAATGAACAGGATGATAAGCAACATTGACAATCAAAGCACCACGTTCTCGTGTCTGTAGGAATTTTTGTAACTGAAAGACATCAGAATATGACAGTATGCAAAGGTTCGATGGCTTACACCAAAGGATGCAATCCCGAATGACATTGAACTTATCCAATTTAGAAGAGACGACACTCGGTCGTCCTTTTCCGGGGGAAACAACCAGTGAAAACGATCCGTAGCCTTGCGTTGCTTGCCATAGAATGCGCGCTGCACGCTTTGCAATGCTTCCCCTCGTGATTCGATGAATTGGAAATCTGTTATCCGCTGCATCGCCGCACGACCCGGTTCGCTCTCTGTGGATGGCGTGGTACCAGAATACGCGTACGAAAGCGTCTTAGACATCGGGATTGTTGAGAGTCCAAGCTTGTTCTGCGGTAGAGCATTGACGGTGAGGTTCCCGACAACAGTTGAGGGGGCAACGGAAGGGGCGGAGGAAGGAAGCATAGACGCGCGTAACGCACTGGGGGAGAAATGTACTCTGCGACCCCAGGCATCTTGTGTCGTGTCGTGTTGCTCCTCCTCGTCTTGCGAGTCACTCCATCCGTCACCAAGTCCCCACACATCATGTACTTCTTCCTGCCTTTGCCTACCACTTTTGGTGTGTGGCTGCCGCTGTAGTTTGTTCCTTTTGTTCTTCTGGCTTTCGTGACCATGATGTTGGTCATGAGGTCGATGGAGTTCGGGCTGTTGTCCCTGGTGTCGATGTCCGTGTTGCGGGGGTTGATATTGCTGCCAATTATCCGCAGCAGCGTGAGGGAACGATGCTCTAGCGCTCGGAGGCATAGGATAGGGTCGCTGTTCCTGTTGCGGATTGTTAAGCAGCGCACTCAAAATCTGGGATCTCTGCCGCTGGGATAGAACGGGCTTGCTCCCATTGGAACTCGGGGAAGGTGGGATGGTGGGATCAAAAGTTACCTTGGGTAGTCGTTGCGCCTCCTCGCCCCAGCTTTGCCATCCACTGGTCGGTGCATGCGGCGTTGCTTGGGAATGAGCGGAATATGCAGATATAGCGTGATTCCATGTCGCAGAGTGAACTTGAGATTGTTGACCCCAACCGCTATTGGGACCATCCCACCCGCCATTTTCCTCCCATGCATCCTCTTCCTCTTGATCATCCAACCCATCGTCCACCGCCCACTCGTCGTTTGCAGGTGCCCAGGTGTCTTGGGGTTTTGTATGTCCCCAGCTGGCTGCTGAACCACTGCGGGCGCCTGCGTTTGCACCGATCTATCGGTTCGATGATGAAAGTTAGAATAAGCACGAGCCTGCGAGATCCCACTAACCTTCTTCTGTTGAGGTCGAGGAGGTGACGGGGCCATAGTAGGTGCTTGAGTTACACCGGTTTCCCACCCTCCGTCACCCAAGTCTCCGTTGCTATTTCTGGGGGCCCAACCTTCGCCTGAATGACCGATATCTTGCCATGACTCCTCCTCCGTGCCTTCTCCAGGGTCGCCTAGGAAATGGCACCGGTCTTCAGCATATCGGTGATATCAGAAATCGCACGACAATGAAAGGAAATCACCCGAGAGGCCTCCGAACTCTTCCTGTTCCCCGATTGTACCCATGATTGCAGATGGATGCTGGATATGATGCGCAGAAGGCGGCGATAAAACCGTAGGTGGAGAGGGTGGAGGCGGCGGTAGGACACTGGCAGGGGCGGCCTGGGTTACTTTCTGCTTGCCCTTCTTTGTAGTGTTATTCTTGCCCATTCTTTGTGCAAGATACGCAATTGCTAGACTCGTGTACAATGACGCATGCAACACGCGAAGTGAATGAAAGCCTCGAGGTGTCCGTGCTTTCGATGGAAAGAATATGCAGGATCGAGATTAGAATGCGTCGAACAGCTGGGTGCTTGATACAAAGCTGCACGGCGCGACGTGGCAAACGTAAGTACTACGGATCCGGAGATAGAGCGACGATCGGAGAGCGGTCTGAATCGCTTGCTGAGCTCGGTCGGTATATCTTGATCTCGCTACTGGATTTAAAAGGGGAGAGCGGAAGAAAGGAACTCCAGACACCGCCTTGCGAACGAACACAAGGCTTTCATTTACTAGAATCTGGCAAATCATATCCCTAGTTCAAGTTTCCTTCCCAGGTCATACTATCCTTTTGACTACCTCGTCCACAACTTCACTTGTGCTACTCTTCCCACCAAGGTCAGGCGTCAGGTATCTACCTTCCCTAATCAAATCGTCCACGGCGTTCTCAATGCGAGCGGCACCATCTCCGTATCCAAGCTGACGGAGCAGGAGCGCGGCGGAACGTATAGCAGCCAGCGGGTTGGCAATGTTTTGACCGGCGATGTCCGGGGCAGATCCGTGGACGCTGGAATGTCTAATTAGATCCTCCTATCATCCATCACGTTCCAGACATAACTCACGGTTCGCCCATTACAAAGCTATCTCCTGCATTGATCGAAGGTACAAGGCCAAGAGAACCAACAAGTGCAGCTGCCGCGTCCCTGGAATGCGGAATGAGGGCAAAAGGAAATCCCCATGAAAGATAACTCACGAAATAATGTCGCCATAAAGATTCGGTGCGACCATGACATCATATATGCTGATTAGAGTCACTCTCCCAAGCTTGACAGTACGAGCTTTAAAGTACTCACTGCGGTTCCCGGAATAGTCTACAAACGGTCAGTGATAATCAAATGAGACTGGGCTGGAACAAACCTGTATACGGCACTGTCAACGAGTTGTTCCGCAACTGTGACACTATCGTATTTCCCGTTCATGTCAGGTAGTGCGGGAACACCACGGACGGTTTCGCGGAAAAGGCCATCCGTGACGGAGAGCACATTAGATTTGTGAATGATAGTGACATGCTGAGGCAGAATTATTCAATCGTCTGACAGATCAAACGCTAGACTGTACAGACCTTGCGAGGTCGAGTTAGGGCAATTTTGAAAGCCATTTCCCCGATACGGCGTGAAGCATATTCCGTGATAAGACGTGTTGCTCGAGCTTCCAATCCTTTCTTTCCGACAGACTGTGTTTCTTCTTTGATGTACTAGACAGCTCAAGCTAGTTTCGAACGTCCCCGCTACGGTGATGCTATACTCACAAGACATTCAGTGTTCTCCCGCACGACGACGAGATCGACTGTCGGCTGTTCGTTTGGTGAGGGGGCTACCTGCCAGCATTATTAATGATTCCTTGCATTTGATAACAAAATATACTCACAGAGGACACAGGTCTGATGTTGGCGTAGAGGTCCATTTTCTTACGCAACGCCACGATAGGCGATGAATAACCGGCCACTTTGCGCGAGGGAGAGCTGAGGTGCTCGGCATTTCAATGGTTATACGGAGAGCCTCAGACATGGAGGAATACCTGACTGCCCCAAATAAAGCACAGTCGCACTCATTTTTCAATATCTCGACTGTCTCGTCTGGCAGGGCAGTGCCTGTCCTCTGGAAGCACTCAAAGCCAGCTTGGAGGTCGATGAATTCAGTCGTTGGAATCGATGATCCCAAAGCTTGGATTGCAGCTTTTGCACCCTTGATGAAAAGTAAGGCAATTATAGGCTCAGCAAGAATCGCAGACATACTGGGAGGACCTCCCGACCAATCCCATCGGCGGGAATCATACCAACTCTGAGAGACTTTCTGGCAGTCGTAGCCAGAGAACGAAAGGGTGGGCTCAATGGCATTGCGCTTCTCGTTTGCGTAGACTTTGACAAGCTGGAGTCGGAAAACGTGTACCAAACGTGTACTGTAACCGTAGTAGTGAAACGCGATCACGTGCCCTCTACATGTAGTATTTTAATACCGCTACGCGTGGCAGACGCGAATTTGTACAATGGTTGAACGAAACCACCCGTGTGTGTTGCTTAACAGCACCAATGTCCTTCCGCAAATACAAGGCCATTCGCTGCCAACACTTCCAGAGGATGTCCCCTCAAAGCGAAGACCGCCAACGCCAGACGGAGCACCCACCAAACGACCGCGTCTAACGCGTCCAGGAGGTCACGGTGAAGCCAGTGATGACGACGCAGACAGCTTCATTCCAAGTACCGCGCATCGTCACTCAATACTTAGTCTGCTCCAGAAATCGTCCTGGCGTCCACCATCTAGCTCTCCACGAATCATGCGTATGCATCCCTCGTTGCATGCACTACCCTCTGCTCACTCTTGTTTGTACAAAGTACCTTCGCGCCTTATTCTGCAGTCCTTTGTGTCTTCGCACAGATATGATGGGTTCAGATGCACCTCTCTCGCCGCTCACACCTTTCTGACACCACCTTATGCTTGCGCATACTCTCATGGTAAGAGGATTCACTGTCTGAGGGGATCCCGCTCACGTTTCAGATATAGGTGCCAAGCGCCATGGTGCTCCCCTTCTTGCTGTTGCCACAGAAGAAGGCTCTGTATCAATCCTCGATACTTCCAGACGTCACGGATGGGATTTCGGTACGTTGCTTACCTACAACTCTCCAACGCTTGAGCTCTACTACAATGCATAGAACCTCAACGGAAGATTTTTCAACCCCACGAAAACGGTATATTCGACATAAAATGGAGTCTGGATGACTCCATGCTTGCAACCGCGTCTGGCGACAAAAGCACGCGAATTTGCTGCGTCGAAACGCAAAAAGTATTGCAGTTGCTTCAAACACACGCAGGTTCTGTCAAGTGCATAGCATGGGATCCATCTCACCGGGACATTCTGAGCACAGGCAGTAGAGATGGGAAGATATGCGTATGGGACCTACGTATGGCAAGTAGCCATGCAGTCTTCAGAGAAAACATTCCGGTGTTACAGCCAGTCATAACTATTCATGACGCACATGGTCAACGAAAATCGACCAGTGGACGCAAAAAGTTGGCTCCACTTCCACGGAGCGTTACAAGCATACTTTATACGGGCCCGGGCACGCGATCTCATGCTCTAATCAGTGGTGGATCGTTTGATGGGTATGTCAAATCCACCTATCAAGATTCGGTATGTTTATCAAGCCTTTAGTGTTCTGAACTTGTGGGACCTCCGGCTCCCAGCAGAGGATGATCCCAAAGAACAGAAGAGATCACCTTGTATGTCCTCCCTGGATGACGCAACAACAATGAACGGATCGTGCCGCCCACGCGGGATCTCGAGCTTGTGCGCCGGTTCTGGACCAACATCTGGACTCCTCTTTGCACTCGGAGCCGATTCTCGGCTATACACCTTCTCGTCCCCTTCCTTGATGCCATTGCAAGCGGAAACGCCCTCAAATCTCAGAACCTCCTTCTATGTTCGACTTGCCGGTTCACCTTGTGGGCGGTGGCTGGCCAGCGGGTGCTCTGGAAGGAACGGTAGCTCATTCCTATTCGATGTTAGCAACGCCGCACGTCTGTCTGCGTCGTCTTATTTGAGGCAATCATCAGCTGCCGCGGTAGAACTTCGTGGACAAACAGGAGAGGTCGGCGCCGTAGATTGGGCACAGGAAATGCTCGCGACCTGCGCAGATGATGGAACCGTTCGGGTTTGGAGACCTGACCGCGATGTCTATCAAAAGTGTTTATCAGATCCTGATGGTGAGAAATGGAATTGGAGCTGGTCGCAGGATGCATATCCTTGCGAGAGCTAGTTCCGGATGTCTATCCATCTGGCTATTATCCCAACACCTGTATGTACTGTACACCAGGCCGCAAATGGCTGCCTCAATCCGGGTTGGCAAGACGTCATACACTACATCATTCGTCTACGCAATTTGTCATGGGCGCAACCCCTTTAGAGGATCTAATAAATGTAACCTTTGCAGTTTCCCTTTCCCGCACTTTATTCTTGAACTCGCCATGGCACAGAACACATTCAAGTCCTTTGCTGTGCTTGGAGCTGGCACCCTCGGTTCGCCTTTGGCTCAGGTCCGTAGTGATCTGACCAACCAGCCAGTGTTTCACTCTAACGTAAAGTCCCTAGTCGCTTGTAGAAAACGGAGCCACGGTCGTTGTATTCACCCGCCCCTCATCAAAGCATCGGAAGTTCCCCTCGGGCACTACCCATGTGGCGGTCGATTTCACGGACACACCAGCGCTCACCGAACAGTTTCGGTTGCACAACTGCGAGGTGGTCATTTCGGCAATCAACCATGACCATCTTGATGTGCAGGCACGTACTCTCGAAGCCGCGAGGAACGCAAATGTCAAGTTGTACGTCCCATCTGAATATGGAACTCCGTCCGAGGGGCAAGACGGCATATTGGGTCGGAAGAGCGAGTTCGTTGGCAAGTGACTATAAATCTACGCTTGAATTATGCTCAGTGCATCCTAGATCAGGTCAAGACAGCTGGATTACTATATTTACGACTTTACGTATGTTTAATTTCTCTTCCATGTGCGGTGCCCGCTCAGTGTGTACTAGGCGGGATCCTTGATGGACTTCATCCCATTTTTCTTGGGGATTGATTGGAACAAAGAAGTGACCTTGATGGGAGAGGGCAACAAACCCGCATCGTGGACGTCGGTTGCTGACGTGGCAGGTACTCATGCTCCTTGTGAGGGCGGAGCAAGTATTAACGCTTTGCAGCATATTTGGCATATGTGCTCACGCATCTTTCCGCGCAAGAGTTGAACAACCGCACTCTTCGCATTGAGGGCCAGCGTTACAGCTACCTCCAAATCGCCGAGCACTATGGAGAGTCGGTCAAGGTTGTGCACGCATCACAATTCCCGGACGATATCGACAGCCCGCGGCTCAGAGAGTACCTCCAAGGGAAGGTAGAAGCGGGGGCGGGCACTGTGACATATAACATCAAAACAGGCAAGGACGACTATAAACTTGACAATGACCTCTGGCCTGGCCACCATTGGCTTACTGTGGACCAAACTCTCGGCTTGTAGGACAAGGTTGGTTGCAGCCGAAGTGCGCATGGAAGTTCAAACGCTCACCGGTCAGTGGAGAAGGGAATAGCAGGAATGTCGACAGTGGATATGTACGATGTTGACACGTATCTTTTGGTTTCGACATAAGGAGTATGCGTCCAGTTTTTTTGACCCTCTTTAATTTGTATCATCATTGGTTCGAACAAAAAAGCATTGTCACAACTGACCATAGAATCGCTGTGGGGTTGGATTTTGTTAGATTTTGGCGACAGTCCCATGGTCCAAAACCTGAACGCTAGTGCTTCTACTGAACAAGTGAACAAAGAAATGTCAACAAC